>CAUDMG010002167.1:2425000-2435000 GCA_958450375.1 Homarus gammarus | reverse complement strand
TAATTTTTTCTAAACTCAAAGTATGGGAATATTTTTTTGTTCTTTCTTAACTAATTAATAAAACACGTATTCTAATCTTGACACTTATATTAATTTTCTTTATTTAGTTTTTATCTATTCATATTAATTAGTTTTTATTATTTATCTTTATCAATCCATTTATTTATTTATTTATTTATTATTTATTTTATTTATTTATCATCAATCTTTATCTAAGTATTATTCATCAACTCTTATGACTTATTTTCCTCATGTTTTAGTGTTAAGCCACGGTCCCCAGCCACACCCACCCACCCCCCAGCCACACCTACCTCCAACCCAGCCACACTCACCACCCCCCAGCCACACCTACCTCCACCCCAGCCACACCCACCACCCCCCAGCCACACCCACCTCCGCCCCAGCCACACCCACCTCCGCCCCAGCCACACCCACCCTCCATGTTGGGTGGGGCAGAACCGAACACAACCCCTCGGATAGTTTATACACACCATCAGTTATACAGTTTACAGTCACTCTTAACTGTATAATGTAACTGGTATATAGGAACCTTAATGCTAACTAAACTTAACCAAAATTAATCTATCCTAATCTAACCTCATGCTAACCTAACCTCATGCTAACCTAACCTAACCTAACTTAATCTAATCTAACCTAACCTAACCTGGAAGGGGAGAGCCAAACTTCACGTGATCCAAATTAATTTTATGAGATGATTCCTTTCAATACAAAAAAATAAGTTGATATATTTCTCACATTAAATAATTAACAGACAAGAAAGATCAAGAACTAGCCATCAGGTGTGTTAAGCTTCAGTTGAGAATACAAAACAAAACGTCAATCGTGTGAAAATATTCCATCAGTCAAATCAGAACTGGCGGTAATTAGGCTGCCTAAATGTAATCAAAAACCTCTACTTAATGTTTTCGTCAGACTAATACCAACAGAGAGTGACTGTAAAGGGGAAATTATCGCTAAAGACAAAGAATAAATAAAGAAATGAAGGAAGAGCGTGATAACAGGAGAGTGGTGGTGGAGATGGCAGAGTAAGTGAAACGTGGTGGGAGGTGACCGTAGAGTTTATACCCAGCACGCCTCACACTGACGGAGGTTCCTGTGTTTGTTCATTCTCGTTAATAGAGATGTGGTAACGTATCTACACACACACACACACACACACACACACACACACACACACACGTAGACTGAGAGCAGAATCTTTGGCCTCACTCTCATACCTGGAGGAACACGCCTTATATTCCTCCTGGCCACCTCACTACTACTACTACAACTACCACCACTACCACTACTACCACAACCACTACTACTACTACTACTACTACTACTACTACTACTACTACTACTACTACTACTACCAGAGAGAAATATTTCCTCGTTACATACTGGTGGTGTTCCGTCATTGTCTATTTTCCCCCCGCACATAACTCACACCTGGAGCCAATTAGTCTCCATTAAGTGTAATAGGACACCTTGCCGAATTATAGCCCGCCTCCCCGCATTCTTCCCACACTCCAAACTTTATTATCGTTATTTTATTATTTTTATTATTATACCATCATCACCATTATTATTATTATTATTATTATTATTATTATTATTATTATATATATGAAATGATGAACTCTAGGCATCAAACAGTTCACTCGCGCGGTAATCCCTGAAGGAACAAAGACTGTAAACCGTATATAACAGACAAGAGACAACAGGTACAGGTGTAGGAGTCAAGGTGTCGAATAACTGAGACTAACACGAACGGCGACCCACCTACCAGCTTCTCCTCTTGATCTAATACGCCCCTCTCCTTCATGAGTTGACACAGGAGTGGACACGCCGCCACCCTACGCCCCTCACGCCCCCACAAGAACACCGGGAACTACTCACTAACACTGTCTCTCTCTTCTTCAGGGTCGTCCACTTCAAGACCTGAGCCGGAATTCTCAAACAGACGTAAATTAAAGTCTGTCTTCTGTCTATGGATAAGACATGTACCTCCTCCTTGGCCCTAACTCCTGCCCTTACCTCCTCCTTGGCCCTCAGTCCTGCTCTTACCTTCTCCTTGGCCCTCAGTCCTGCCATTACCTCCTCCCTGCTCTCCTCATCCCTCTATCTACCCTCCCCCTCCTTATCCCCCCCCCCCCCGCAACACTCACCTGCCAGAGAGCACGAGAGAGAGAGAGTCAACTCTGGTGATCTTCTCCTGGGCGTAAATCTCCTGGAACTTGACGTAGCGGATGAGCTTCATGCAGTTGATAACTCGCTTGAACTGGTGGCGCGACACCTTCAGAGGCTGGAACAAACTTCTGTACACCTGTGGAGGAGAGAGAGAGAGAGAGGTGAGGCTAGGTCATCAGAGGCGTTTGTCAGGTGTCTCTTTAACTTAACTGTTAATCAATGTATAAAAGAAAATAAACACGACAACAAAACTCCAAGTACCATTTATGACTGCCGGTCGTCTAAATGGAGGAAATAAGTGAATTAAAAACGGCATTTTTTTCCCTCCCAAGTTTCGGTCGTTACTCTCACTAAGAACTAATTAAGTGGCAAACTTGGTGATGGCCGCGGGTGAGGGGGTAGTGGGCGGAGGGGGGGGCACCATTTTCCGGGTCACAATCGTTCAGAGTCCAGTTTGAAGGAGTAGGGAAGCGAGACGGTATGTAATCCGCTGTTAGGTGTGTGAGTGTGTGGCGTGTGGTATGTGTGGGAGTGTGTGGGTGTATGAGTGTGTGGGTATGTGAGTGTGTGTGGGTGTGTGAATGTGTGGTCTGTAGGGTCTATAAGTGTGTGATGTGTGAGTGTGTGATGTGTGAGTGTGTGAGTGTGTGTGGGTGTGTGAGTGTGTGTGGGTGTGTGAGTGTGTGTGGGTGTGTGGTGTTTGTGGCGTGGGTATGCTGTGAATCATGGCATGGGGACAGCTGTATGTGAGTCACAATTCTGAACAACTCATGACAACTCCTATCCACTCCTCAACCTGTGAACAGCTCATGTCATCAGGGGCCTTCACCTCATGACAGTGTTGTATATAAGTCATGACAAACTGTGGCGGGAGGACACTAGCAGTTTATCAATAGCGAAACATATTATGATTCCCAAGTGCCACTCACCACCACCTGTGTCGGGTCCTCTCAGGCAACACACACACACACTCCACCTACCTAAGACACATATACCTGGAGTTGTCTGTACCTGTGTGTTAATCCAACCTCCAGTTATATATTGTACGAATATGTTTGTCTGGGGCGTTAAATTCTGGCTAAAAAACAAAACAAACACAAATCACAAACTCTGGCCTCCGTATGTGACAAACTCTAGATATTATGGAAGGTTGAGTTAAAAAAATAAATATATATATTCTGTATGTTTTTTCCATGTAACAGGTTGCATTAAATAGATTAAACACATTATAACGTCATGGGCCGCCTCAGGTGAGTCTCACGCACCTACCTACCACACACACACACACACACACACACACACACACACACACACACACACACAGACCAGCATGACGCCACACCATCACATTCACCCACATAACTAGCCAACCTATCCACTATCCAACAACTATTATATCCCCATCCCAGGGAATACTCATGAGTTAATATGTTATACCAGGTGTTATAGGATAGGGGACAGGTGTGTAATGCCCCCAGTGACACCGAACGAGGGACGGAAGAGGGTGGAGCTGTGTGCGTCAATGTGTTTGGACGAGAGATAAGTAGAGGTGAGTTTAAAGGGGACATGTGGCAAGACGAACCTTCGACCAGGCTCTAATAAGCACACACACACACACACACAAAGATCACTTGGATATCATAATAATATTGACCTGTTAGATAAATCACTTCTCTCTCTCTCTCTCTCTCTCTCTCTCTCTCTCTCTCTCTCTCTCTCTCTCTCTCTCTCCTTCTAGTCACTGTTGCCCAGCAAAAATAAACATCATCAGTGACCATATTAACACCTGTCGCTCACCTGCTTAAGGGTCTGATTACACTAATTACTTTTCTCCTCCCACCTGAGTGAGAGTGAGGGGAGGAAGGGCGAGGGTGGGAGGAAGAAAAGGGAAGTGGGAGGAGAAAAACAGGCGTGGGAGAGAGGAATGGAGCGGGGAAGGAAAGAATGGAGCGTGGAAAGAAAGAATGGAGCGTGGAAGGAAAGAATGGAGCGTGGAAGCAAGGAATGGAGCGTTGAAGAAGGGAATGGAGCGTGGAAGGAAAAAGGATGAGGGCAGGTGGGTGGGTGGGCGGGAGGGCGGACGAAAACTGCCGCACAATCAACAGGTGAGGTTTGCCCAGGTGATTCACATAATTACTACCTCTTCACCCCCCCCCCCCTCTCTCTCTCTCTCTCTAGCGATCTCTCCATCTACCGGTCTCCCTCACGCACCTCCTACCAGGATTAGCTGTGAGATTAATAGATGATTTGGTCTGAGTGTTTGGAGACGATTGGTAACGATATGATTAATAAGTGTAAAGATGATTAGAAATGACCCGTCTAGTCTCACTGATTGTAATTATTCATGAACGTTGAGATTGGGGGGAGGATTATCACTACCTGTCAACAAAGTGATTAGCGAGTTTAGTGACTTTACATATATTGACGAACGGGATTATCACTGGCTACAAGGGAATGGATTAGCGTGTTTAATGATAATTCAAAACAGGGTGATTAGCGCCGCTATAGTTAAATGTAAACAAACTGATCAACGCCAAATTAATATTAACCTAATCTCATTCTAACTTAATTTAACCCTAACTTTAACCCAAATTGAACCTAACTTAATCTAATACTAACTTAACTTAGTTTAATCCTAACCTGACCATACTTAATCTGAACCTAACCTAAACTAAGCTATCGCATCAAATTAGAGTCTGAGTACAATTCGAACGCCATATTGGATGTTACTATTTGTGCTATAAGTTAACACACACACACACACACACACACACACACACACACATACAGAGAGAGAGAGAGAGAGAGAGAGAGAGAGAGAGAGAGAGAGAGAGAGAGAGAGAGAGAGAGAGAGAGAGAGAGAGAGAGAGAGAGAGAGAGAGAGAGAGAGAGTCAACTTGATGTGACCATCATAATTAATTTCCTTCATCTGTACAGTATTCCAGAGCCTAAATTTCAAAGGCTTCTTCTCCTCCCCCTCCTCCTTCTTCATCTTCCCCACCGCCACTAACCTCCCTCTCTTCCTCCTCCTCGGGTTAATAAACACAACAGCACGGGAGTATTACATCCTTTACCGTGAATCTGAAGGTCAATAAAAATTGGCCCACACGAAGTAAAATATTACCCTAAACTTATTTTTTTCCTTCCTCGATATAGAAAACTTTTAAGCTAAACTCAAACAGAATTCCTCCTTAGCTTTACATAATGTGGTGTATGACCCTCGAGTGCCTTCAACTACTACTACTATTATTACTACTACTATGTAATACTACTGTTACTACCACTACTACTATTACTGCTACTACTATTTAATACTACTGGTTTTATTTTTTTCAAAGGCCTCCAGCATCCCCCAATAGCCACACCTTCGCCGCCATTTTATTACCTAAATATTAAATATCCTAATACATAAGTAGCTATCCTATCTGTGTTGAACTAGTTGAGCCACAGATCTATGCGGCATTCAGTGACTGTAGCCTCATAGTCAATATCTGCAGCAGTTGTCGGCATTGGGGCAGAAGCTCTCGTTCCCCTGAGGCGGAGTAAAGCCGACCGAAGGAGAGAGAAAGACAGTCGACATTTCATCCAGGCTGTAACATAACTTCTGGGCTGCTGCTTCTGTTCGGAGATCAGCTCCGCGAGTCTGGCGTAGAAGCATCTTGCACTTGGTCCCATCCCACCAGAGGTTGTGAACACTAGAGGAGTGAAGCTGCCTTGATCAACATTTTGAATTCTCTCCCCGTATGCCCTTCTCTTGTCGTTCTCGTTCCTCCTATGTGCAGCATCGAGAGCTAGGTTACGGTGACAAACGGCCATGGGATCAAAAATCCTGATGTCGAAGAAAGCTCGCTGTCCCGGCGTCCAGAATCCCCGAGCACTGACGTCCACACGGGCTTCGTTAGATGTGTTTGAAGTCCTGTGTTGGAAGATCTCGCCATCCAGTGGAAGGAGGGTCGGTTCTACCATGACGTCCCGGCAGATTTCCTTCAACATATTTGCTGTGAGATCCCTTACCTCGTCATGCCTCATGCATATGAAGCCCCCCTTCTTGCAGACCATGGCGTGATCGCCATCATAGGAAGAGCCACACACGCATTGGGAGGGCAAACCATCTACTGGCCAACCGTACCTTAGAGCAATGGCATCTGTAAATTCTTGTTTGTTAAGGCTGAAACCATTTGCCCTTATCGGTAACGTAGTTAACCAGTTCAAGGCGCCCACCTCCTGCACTATAGCTACTTTTTTTGTCAAATTTTCTGGAACCTGCAGCAATAGTTGCTGCAACATGTCATTTTGGCAGTGCTGCCGATCTGTTGTAATGGACCTACGGATCTTATTAACTTCGCTGGTGTCCACTTCCCCTGTTGCATTCTGGGCTATTATGTGGTCAGTGAGGGCTGCCGTGAGCTTAAGTGAATTTTGATGTTCAGAGTCAGCAATCTCCTCTGGATTAGTTAGTCCCATCCCTCCCAGTCTTGGTGGAAGTGCAAGAAGTGTTCTTTCTGCTAGGGTTAAGTCAGGGTGTTTCACTAGTTTGGGAATGAACTTGACACTGATTGCTTCTTCCAAAGGGTGGAGGAGGGGTCCGATCTCAGGGGTGGTACGCATCAGGTAGTTCCAACGATGCTTGACTCCATGGGTGAATGCTGCAAAGGCCGCATGTGGCTCTGTGTTAGCAATCTCCGATAGAGCTTGGATTTCGCTAACCCACTCATTCACCTTTCCCGCTACGTACTGGATCTTGAAGTCCGTAGTGCCAATTACTGCGCCTAGATGTCTTTGGCCGTCCTTAGTTATTTTGACCTCACTTTCGCCGAAAACCTCCAAAGCCCGATCATAATGATCTGGCTTCACGATGAGGAAGGATTTGCTGGCGTTTGGGTGGTACCCTATTTGTGGACCTCGCGATGTTACCAGGTCCCACCACTTTTTGATGTCCTCCACTACTACTATATTACTACTACTACTACTACTACTACTACAACAACTACAACAACTACAACAACCCTCCCAATATTATATAGCTGTTCTATTTCTCTTTCATTGGCCCTTTTATTTCTAATATTTTCATTGGCTGGTGAGACTCGCTGCCATATCGGTAAATTCAACCCCATTTGTTTTCATTTATTGTTTATTGGAAGATTATTTCTGAGATAAAACCGTGAAAAAATAAATCATTCATTACGTTAACTGTTGGTGAAAAATATTACGAAATCTTTCATAAAACTACGATATTTATGACCACGGGAGACGAAATATAGCAGGTGGAAGTATATAAATTATTGATATAAGTTAGATTAATATATGAGGAACTACTAGCTTATATTATGGAACTACTAGCTTATATTAAATAGTGTTACTAATAATAGCACCTGGAGAGTAACTTGAGGGGTAACCGTCAGTACTCAACTCACGTCACTGTCCACCACTACCACCACCACAACTACTACCATCACCACCACAACCTTCACTTTTACCACCACTACCACCACCACTACCGCCACAAGTACCACTACCACAACTACTACCATCACCACCACAAACTTCACCTTTACCACCACTACCCTCACCACCACTACCACCACCATCATGCCTGGACCTACTGTGAACAACAACACAAATGGGTTAAAAACTTTCTTGCCCTCCAAGTATCCGGCCTATCTCGTTATACCTTTGTTCCCTCGTTAAGGCTGAACGACCTCGTTAGTCCTGTGCCCGCTCACGTTCCCGCCGTCAAGAGAACGTGAGCGTGGAGGACCGGCCGCTACTACACCAGTCATGAACACCCGACTTGTACACTGAGCACCCGACTTGTACACTGAGCACCCGACTGTACACTGAGCACCCGACTGTACACTGAGCACCCGACTGTATACTGAGCACCCGATTTGTACACTGAGCACCCGACTGTACACTGAGCACCCGACTGTACACTGAGCACCCGACTGTACACTGAGCACCCGACTGTACACTGAGCACCCGACTGTACACTGAGCACCTGTACTGCGTTCTCCACCATACATACACGACCATACAAGAGAGAGAGAGAAGGGATGGTGCGTGTAATAATAATAATAATAATAATAATTAAAGGTTTATTAAGATAACATGGCAGCCCAAAGGTTGAAACTATACAATGAACAGAGACGATAAGATACATATGGTGGAATCGGGGTGGGTCACTTGATTGACGAAAGCTTTCAATACAGAACCATAAGAAACACATAGTCAACATATAGATTAAATGTAGATATGGTTCTGTAGGAGCTGGTCTGTAGACATTCTTGTGACCTGATGTCGGCGCCAACAAAGTCCTTCCCACTGTCTTGATGGCCGTTGTACCTGGCTGCTAAGCCGCTACCTCACTACAGCTGCAGATGTAGATCCTCCAGCTCACACAGGGTGTTGGAGATGGTTCTTGTTCCTCATGTGATGTAGTTAGGAATTCATAGTTCCTCACCTGGGTGGAGTAGGGAATCCTCATTTCTCTCCTGGTGTAGTTTGGAGTGTTTCTTGGCTTCTGAGAGTGTTGGTGGTGGTGAGTGTACGGAGGACCCTAGGTGTGTCATGTCCGAATCAGGTCAACATTGGCCGCTAAGCACTGATTGTCGCTCTAACAGTTGTTTCTTTCTTTCGAGTTGGATTGTCACTTTTGTATATCAGTTGTGGGTTGATCTTCAATCTTTGCACTGTACTGTTGGTGGGAGGATGTTGATAAACCCAGGTGGGGAGGAGGAGATGGGGAAAGGGAGGGCCCGACAAACCAGGCTGGCAGCTGTCTCCATGGTCAAGAGACTATGGCCGCGTCAGCAGGCAGCGCCGACTACACACGTCGTTACCCTATGAAGGCTGAAGGAAGTGTGTGTGTAGAACAACATACCTCTACCGGAACAAACATCACAGGTAAAAATCTCTAAAATACCTTAATTAAGTCATACCTTTTGTCATGTTGTATTGATATAAGAGTTCAATAAATTACAATAACAACTTATTCAAAATCATTCATCTTATACATCAACCAACATAACCACTGTATAATAAATCACCAACATGTAACCAACCATTACTCTGGGTTATTTACATACACTGGTTATTGCAATGTATACTATTTTTTCCCCTCAATAATCAAATTACCATAAATATTTAGTTCAGTATTTCCCCAGCTACATATTCCTACGCTCGTGTTATTTCCACCGTAATCGAATGTGTATCTATTGACGGCGCGCTATATTAAATTTGTCTGTATTTTTATATTGTAATTAACTTCGCAGTGCAGTACAGAATTTTCGTGTGTTTTCTGTTCTATACAGCATACTGGGTAGGTGTATGTTTGTGTTTTATACACACACACACACACACACACACACACACACACACTATAACTTGAGGACGTCAGAACTTGAGGAATTTTCAGGAGAAACTTTTTAATTACCAAGACAAAACTATGACAATGGTTCACTACAGGATGGGAATACGATAGATAGATGAATGAATAGATAACTGGATGGAAAGATAGATGAATAGATACATACAGGGTCGTTAGGATAGATAAGATCACACGGCCTGGTCCCCCCCTCCCCAATATTCCCCATAACTAGGGAGAATACACACCAAATCTCCCCGCCACAGGCCTCTGATCCCCAGGTAGTGTAAGGCTGGCGGGGAAATTGATTCCTTGTATATCCCGTGATTACTACAGGTGGTGGTGGGGGGAGGGGTGTGAAGGAGGGGCAGCCAGGTGTGTTGTAGGTCTTAATGGCACACACACACACACACACACACACCTTATTAAAAAATATCTATGTAC
>CAUDMG010002167.1:2407500-2417500 GCA_958450375.1 Homarus gammarus | reverse complement strand
GGTCACAGGGAGGTCACACACACAGCAGAGAGGTCACAAGAAGAGTTTCACAATAATATCTACGCCCTGTTGGTCGCCATCTTGTGTCATGGCTTCAGTGAATAAGTTAAATAAGTTTTTAATTTGCATTTTTTTTTCTTCTTCAACAATGTAGCAACTTCTGAAAGTGTGGGTGGTGGCGGTGGGTGGTGATGGTGGTGGGTGGTGACGGTGGGTGACGGTGGGTGGTGACGGTGGTGGGTGGTGACGGTGGTGGGTGGTGACGGTGGTGGGTGGTGACGGTGGGTGGTGACTGGCCATGGTAGGTGGTGATGATTGGCAGGCGACGATGGCCGAGTCAACACACACACACACACACACACACACACACACGCACACACACACACACACACACACACACACACGCACACACACACACACACACACACACACACGGTCAAGATCAAGGAGAAATATGAAGGTTATCGTACTTATAAAGTGACTCTATATGGCCTAAAAGATTCTTAGACGCAGACGTGTGTGTGTGTGTGTGTGTGTGTGTGTGTGTGTGTGTGTGTGTGTGTGTGTGTGTGTGTGTGTGTGTGTGTGTGGCCTCGATGTATGATTATGATTTGTAGGTATGTAAATAAGACGAACACGAATGAGAAGAACAAGAACAAGAATAACACGAAGAAGAAGGAGAAGGAGGAGAAGAAGAAGAAGAAGAAGAAGAAGAAGAAGAAGAAGAGAAGAAGAAGAAGAAGAAGAAGAAGAAGAAGAAGAAGAAGGTGGGAACTATTCGACACCGTGGCAGTCTTCAGCACGGGGAGGCTTTTGTGAGAGAGGTGTTCCCATCTCGATAGAACTCAGCCTCAACTTCCCGTGTGTGATATTGTTGACGGCTCCCTCCCTCTTCCCTTCCCACCTCCATCCCTTATCTTAAATCTTCCCTCCCTTCCTCCCTCCTACTCTCTTCCCTCCCTTCCTCCCTCCTTCTCTTGCATCCTCCCTTCCTCCCTCCCTCCTACTCTCTTTTACCCATCCTCCCTCTTCCGCCTTTTCTTAATCTCTCCCTTTTCCCTCCTCTTTTAAAGCCCACCCTTCTCTCCTACTCTTCCTCCTTCTTTAAAATCATCCTTCTCCCTTCCTTCCGCCCCCCTCCCTCCCTTTCCGCCCTCCTTCCCCTCCTACTCTCCCTCACCAAACTCCATAACTATCCCTCGGCCTTCACAACTTTTCAACGGGGATAAGATTACCAGCATTATGCCAGGCTCTACCTATCACCATCCCACAGTTTACCTATCACCGTTCCAGAGAGAGAGAGAGAGAGAGAGAGAGAGAGAGAGAGAGAGAGAGAGAGAGAGAGAGAGAGAGAGAGAGAGAGAGAGAGAGGGGGGGGGGCTGTGGATGGTGATGATTCGAGTCGGAATTCTCTAAGTTGTTAAATTTCTCTTATCTGTCACACACACACACACATACACACACACACACACACACACACACACACACACACACACACACTTACGAAAAGTATTATTCTTAATATTTTCTTATTCACCAGAGCAATACAATATCAGGTGGTCGATGCCTCGTATACCTGTGGTCGTATTGTCAATAATAATAATAATAATAATAACTTCATTAATAGGGTTTTCACTCATAAAACTATTAAACTACATTTAATTGGGCCTTCACCACGCTAAATACACATACAGGGTGACACAAAAGTTTATACTTATATCTCGATGAGGAACACTTTTACCCTCCTGAGAGCATTAATATCAACAGAGAGGAACTGAGAGGAAAACACGGAGGATATTACGTGCAAAAACTGTGTCTGTATGTAAGTTTATGTCATGTAATTTAGATATGTGATGAAATAATGGCACTTGGTGAATTCCGCTTGTCGGTACTAACTTTTGGGGCACCCTGAATATGCCTAGAGCCCCCTCCCTCCCTCCCTTCTCTCCCTTCCCTTCCTTCCACCTCTCCTTCTCTCCCTACAAACGTGAGATAATATGCCTAATCTCCCATCCTCCCTACCCTCCCTTCAATCTCCCATCCTCCCTACCCTCCCTTCCATCTCCCTCTCTCCCTACCCTCCCTTCCATCTCCCTCTCTCCCTACAAACGTGAGACAATATCTAAGTTTATGGTACAGTCTCAGAGCTATTTGTGCTGCCATCTTTGTGCCTTGGGTCTTGTTGGCCATTTATATGCGTTCTCATACACCCAGATAAAAAGAGTCCTGTATAACATTCCCAGACCACGATGCTCTTCAGACCCGTGTGGTGAAATTGTCTTCTATAAAGTGTGGTATATTAGCGACCCTCTTGCTTTTGGTTTTAGAATTATAATGTAAAGTTCAAATATGGCGGTGATATGGTGTTGAGACTCTTACCTTAACTAGATACGTTATATTATCAGAATTAACTGTGTCCTTTAACGAGCCTCACTATCTTACGGTCGACTAGCCAGACCTCCCATAGCATCTCAAATTCTACCCTGACACTAAAACTCGACTCAAGGAACTACTCAAGGTGCTACTCAACACCCTCCTCACCTCCTCAGATCTCCGGGTAACATTGGATGCTTTTCATTCATTCTCACCTGTAACGTAAAGAAATAAAAGGTGTTAATTGATATCTTGTGTTGACAGGTAAGTGAAGGTATGATAAAACTATGAACAAATAATGAGGAAAAATATTACACACACACACACACACACACACACACACACACACACACACACACACACACACATCATTAATACAATCATGATCAATTATTTTCTCCCTTATTCTAAAACTTAAAAAAATGTTTCAACAAACTTTTCTCACCTGGACTAAAAAAAAAAAGAAGTCATTTACAAATTCATGAATACAAAAAAACACACGAGGAGAGAAGATGAAAAAGTCAGGGTGGAATTGGGTGCTCAGATCAACGCTACTGAAATCCTAATTGAAAATGTAAACTCAAACAACTCAAAGGCCTGACGAGTTGACCTGTGACCCGTTTTTCCCCCAATGACCTTTGACCTAACCTTGAACCAAAAACACCTCTCCTCCCCCCAAACGTTCCCCTTCCCTTCCCCCACTCCACCCCCCCCCCCCCCCCCATGAGAGCTAATCTATGAGACCGAATAGTATTGCCTTCATCAAGCTGGTGCAAGCTTATGGAGTGACACTTTGATCTACAAGCTGGGACGAGTGTTTGATCTTGGCGGGTCTGAAGGAAATTATGGAGTCAAAGTAAATATATATTTTTTTCTGATAAGAGATTTAGAATGTTTTAGGATGGATTCTAACGTAACCAAAGCCATCCTAACCTAACCTAACCTAACCTAACCTAATTAAACCTAACCTAGCCTAACTAAATTTATCCAAACCAAACATAACATAAAATAACCTAACCTATCGTGACCTAACCAAACCTAACGTCGGCAAGTAACCATAACCAAATCTAACCAAACGTAAAACTAACCAAACCTAAACCACCGTAATTAAAACCATGACACAATTACCAGATAAAAGAGAGATACATTTTTCCATGCATTATTTTACGTGACCTCTCGACTGATGTCCAGCAGAAATAATTGGAATTCCAGTAATGGCCAACATGGAATATCTTTTGTTAGTTTAAATATGGTAATAAGGGAAGCTTGAGAGTTAACCTTCCCTGAGTACGTTGGTAACTTTCTGAGTATGATGACGACCACCTGAGTATGATGACGACCACCTGAGTATGATGACGACCACCTGAGTATGATGACGACCACCTGAGTATGATAACGACCACCTGAGTATGATGACGACCACCTGAGTATGATGACGACCACCTGAGTATGATAACGACCACCTGAGTATGATAACGGCCACCTGAGTATAATGACGACCACCTGAGTATGATGACGACCACCTGAGTATGATAACGACCACCTGAGTATGATGACGACCACCTGAGTATGATAACGACCACCTGAGTATGATAACGACCACCTGAGTATGATGACGACCACCTGAGTATGATGACGACCACCTGAGTATGATAACGACCACCTGAGTATGATAACGACCACCTGAGTATGATGACGACCACCTGAGTATGATGACGACCACCTGAGTATGATAACGACCACCTGAGTATGATGACGACCACCTGAGTATGATGACGACCACCTGAGTATGATGACGACCACCTAAGTACGATGTTAACTTTCTCAGTATATTGCTAACCTCCTGAGTACATTATCAACCACTTTAATATAATGCCAACTGTTTGAGTACGATGTAAGTACGATGTTAACTTCTTGATTACTTTGTCAATCTTGTTTTAGTAAGTTGCCATGCCCAAGAGTACGATGCTAATCTCCTGAGTACATCCACAACCGCTTTAGTATATACAATGCCAATTTTCTCAGTACATTACCAACCCCTTGAGTACGATGAATTCTCTCACTGAGTAATATATCTCAAAACCCCACGATGTCTCAATCTTTTTAAAACAACACATAATCCCTCGTGAGTACTAAGACATTATATATACTCAGGGTAATTACAGTCCTCGTACTCAAGGTGTTAAGTGAGTACATTTCACTCTCATCCACTGAGTATACATATTAAATTTATCCAGGTGAGTAAAATCTACTTACCTCTCCCCATGAACCACCGAACCCCGATGACTCAGACTCGTGAACTCGAAACAGTAAACCAATGCAACATAATATCCATAAATGCTTCAGATTCGTGAGTTTGAATCCTGGGGGTTCGGTGGTTCAGGGAAGGAGACTTTAGTAGTTGACTGTACAGGTGTAAATAAATATACCATACCTCCCTCCCTCTCTCTTACCTCTTGCTGACACACCTACGGGAGGGGAGAGGAAAGGAAGGGAGGGGAGGAGCATAAATAACATATGCTCCCTATGCTCCCTTCGCCATTTTTACCACCCTCTACGTGTTGATCGTGTGTGATATTGGCCGGTAATGTAACTCTGATAGCCTCCTAACTCTTCCCGTGCCTAACCTTCGCTAATGACTTCCGGCACAACCTCACGCCTTCGCTAATGACGGTGCTAATTATCTGACACACACACACACACACACACACACACACACACACACACACACACACATGGGGATAAAGCTGAAATGGAAATAAAAGTCAGAATATTATATCCATTTCAATCAATAATTCGTGTTTTTTTAAAGTTAATTTTTGGGGTAAATTATATATTTCTCGGAACCTGCCTCACCACACTACACCTGCCCTGCCTCACCACACTACACCTGCCCTACCTCACCACACTACACCTGCCCTACCTCACCACACTACACCTGCCCTGCCTCACCACACTACACCTGCCCTGCCTCACCACACTACACCTGCCCTACCTCACCACACTACACCTGCCCTACCTCACCACACTACACCTGCCCTGCCTCACCACACTACACCTGCCCTGCCTCACCACACTACACCTGCCTGCCTCACCACACTACACCTGCCCTACCTCACCACACATCACCTGCCCTGCCTCACCACACTACACCTGCCCTGCCTCACCACACTACACCTGCCCTGCCTCACCACACTACACCTGCCCTACCTCACCACACTACACCTGCCCTACCTCACCACACTACACCTGCCCTGCCTCACCACACTACACCTGCCCTGCCTCACCACACTACACCTGCCCTGCCTCACCACACTACACCTGCCCTGCCTAACTCACACTACACCTGCCCTGCCTCACCACACTACACCTGCCCTGCCTCACCACACTACACCTGCCCTGCCTCACCACACTACACCTGCCCTGCCTAACTCACACTACACCTGCCCTGCCTCACCACACTACACCTGCCCTGCCTCACCACACTACACCTGCCCTACCTCACCACACTACACCTGCCCTACCTCACCACACTACACCTGCCCTGCCTCACCACACTACACCTGCCCTGCCTCACCACACTACACCTGCCCTGCCTCACCACACTACACCTGCCCTGCCTCACCACACTACACCTGCCCTGCCTCACCACACTACACCTGCCCTGCCTCACCACACTACACCTGCCCTGCCTCACCACACTACACCTGCCCTGCCTCACCACACTACACCTGCCCTGCCTCACCACACTACACCTGCCCTGCCTAACTCACACTACACCTGCCCTGCCTCACCACACTACACCTGCCCTGCCTAACTCACACTACACCTGCCCTGCCTCACCACACTACACCTGCCCTGCCTCACCACACTACACCTGCCCTGCCTAACTCACACTACACCTGCCCTGCCTCACCACACTACACCTGCCCTGCCTCACCATACTACACCTGCCCTGCCTCACCACACATCACCTGCCCTGCCTCACCACACTACACCTGCCCTACCTCACCATACTACACCTGCCCTGCCTCACCACACTACACCTGCCCTGCCTCACCACACTACACCTGCCCTACCTCACCACACTACACCTGCCCTGCCTCACCACACTACACCTGCCCTACCTCACCACACATCACCTGCCATACTTCACCACACTACACCTGCCCTGCCTCACCACACTACACCTGCCCTACCTCACCACACATCACCTGCCCTGCCTCACCACACTACACCTGCCATACTTCACCACACTACACCTGCCCTGCCTCACCACACATCACCTGCCCTGCCTCACCACACTACACCTGCCCTGCCTCACCACACTACACCTGCCCTACCTCACCACACATCACCTGCCCTGCCTCACCACACTACACCTGCCCTGCCTCACCACACTACACCTGCCCTGCCTCACCACACTACACCTGCCCTGCCTCACCACACTACACCTGCCCTGCCTCACCACACTACACCTGCCCTACCTCACCACACATCACCTGCCCTACCTCACCACACATCACCTGCCCTGCCTCACCACACATCACCTGCCCTGCCTCACCACACTACACCTGCCCTGCCTCACCACACTACACCTGCCCTGCCTCACCACACTACACCTGCCCTACCTCACCACACATCACCTGCCATACTTCACCACACTACACCTGCCCTGCCTCACCACACTACACCTGCCCTGCCTCACCACACTACACCTGCCCTACCTCACCACACATCACCTGCCATACTTCACCACACTACACCTGCCCTGCCTCACCACACTACACCTGCCCTGCCTCACCACACTACACCTGCCCTACCTCACCACACATCACCTGCCCTACCTCACCACACATCACCTGCCCTGCCTCACCACACTACACCTGCCCTACCTCACCACACATCACCTACCATACTTCACCACACTACACCTGCCCTGCCTCACCACACTACACCTGCCCTGCCTCACCACACATCACCTGCCATACTTCACCACACTACACCTGCCTCACCACACCCTGCCTCACCACACATCACCTGCCCTACCTCACCACACTACACCTGCCCTACCTCACCATACTACACCTGCCCTGCCTCACCACACATCACCTGCCTTGCCTCAACCAGCCCGCCTTCGACATATCCATTACCTCAGCTCTAAATCTCGTTTCTAAGACAAATCCCATTCCAGACCTCCAAGAGACCCCCCCCCCCTAACCCCCTACCCACCTCCCTCCTTTCCTACCTACCCACCTACTCTTCCCCCCCCCCCCATACCTACTTCACACACACACACACACACACACACACACACACACACACACACACCACATCAGTTCATCCTCAGTAGCTACCAAAAAAAAAAAGAGGGTGTTTTTTCCTTTTATTTCCTTTACGGGGAAAACAGAGAGGAAAGAGAGTCAGGTTCGACACCACCACCACCAATTATCGTCCTCCTTCCTCCTTCGCTTCTCGCCTCACCGACTCTGCCTTGGAGGGGAAAAAAAGGCAGGGTAGTTTTTTTTTTCCTGGTGTTGAAGATGGTTAGGTTAGGTTAGGAGAGATTGTGTTTTATGTATTCCTGAAGGAGCCAAGATCGAGAGAGTGAGTAGAGTGAGGAGGGATAAGAGGAGAGCCGTGATATCCCTGCTGACCGCCCACCGCCACACAACTACCCACACCACAAAACCATTCCCACATCACCCACATTCTTCTTTGCTGTCCACCATCCACATACCCACCCACACACCATCCACATATATATCCACACTCACCGTCTTTTTATGTGTGCCCATTGCTCACAAAACCGGTACTTGCCAACAGTCTGACAACACTATCCTGCCAACAGTCTGACAACACTATCCTGCCAACAGTCTGACAACACCATCCTGCCAACAGTCTGACAACACTATCCTGCCAACAGTCTGACAACACTATCCTGCCAACAGTCTGACAACACTATCCTGCCAACAATCTGACAACACTATCCTGCCAACAGTCTGACAACATTATCCTGCCAACAGTCTGACAACACTATCCTGCCAACAGTCTGACAACACTATCCTGCCAACAGTCTGACAACACCATCCTGCCAACAATCTGACAACACTATCCTGCCAACAGTCTGACAACACTATCCTGCCAACAGTCTGACAACACTATCCTGCCAACAGTCTGACAACACTATCCTGCCAACACTGCACGGTAAGATCCTTCAGTCAACATAGCACTCGAGACAACTCATTAGACTCCTGCCAACATCATCAATCACCTTCCAACACCTCAGACTACTGCCAACAACACCAGTCTACTGTCACAGGACATGCCCTTTGTCGCCAGTCCCTCGTGTTGGTTCTGGGAGCGACAGTAGCTGAGGTGGGGTAGCGGACAGTAGTTGAGGCTGGTGAAGTGACAGTAAATGAAGTGAGGGAAGTGACAGAAGCTGAGGTGGGTTAAGCGACAGTAGATGAAGTGACAGGAGACAGACGAGACCATCACGAGTGCTGTCACCCCGGCTGTCACCTGTCTCACCTGTACTCCCTCCCTCATTAACCCCCCACCCTCTTTCCCCCCCTCCCTTCCCCCCCCCCCCCCCCCCCCACCACCATGGTGATCGTGACAGCTGCTGATGCTTAATGGTGACAGGTGATCTAAATAATGGTGACAGGTGATCTAAATATTGGTGACAGGTGATCTAAATAATAGTGACAGGTGATCTAAATAATGGTGACAGGTGATCTAAATAATAGTGACAGGTGATCTAAATAATAGTGACAGGTGATCTAAATAATGGTGACAGGTGATCTAAATAATGGTGACAGGTGATCTAAATAATAGTGACAGGTGCTGAATAAAAAAAATCACTGTTGCCATGGTGATGATCATATCTTACACAACACGTAAACACTGCATCATTTACCTCCCTCAATACCGCCACTTAAAACAACACAAATGGATTCAGTTTTTACCATAAGATTTTTAAGTTTTCTTCACCAGATGAGTTGACGCATTAAGGTGAAACAAACAACAGTCAGGAAAAAAGTTGGTTGGGGGTTGGTTGAGGGTTGGTTGGGGGTTGGTTGAGGTTGGTTGGTGAGGTGGAGTGAGGAGAATAAGTTTGGAGGAGTTATAGTGGAGTTCCTTTGAGTAGAGAGAGAGAGGTATACACTGTTCAGGTCACCAATCCTAACTACCAGAAGAAGTTTCAACCCCTTCCATCATCAACTGCTTTAAGGACCTGTTAATTATCTAGACGAGGATTGGGGGGGGGGGGGACACATAGATCACTCAGGGTAATCTTGTCAGTATTGCCCCCGGGTAGATCTTACCATGGTGGGTGGGAGACAAGACTGGGTGGATCACGCTGAATACGAACCCCTCACTCGCTTACTCGCTTACTTACTCACTCACTCGCTCACTCACTCACCACCAGGATCACACTTAATACGAACACCTCACTCGCTTACTCGCTTACTTATTCACTCGCTCACTCACTCACTCACCACCAGGATCACACTTAATACGAACCCCTCACTCGCTCACCAACTCACTCACTCGCTCGCTCACTCACTCACTCACTCACTAGCAACATACTGCCTTAAAACCTACAATTTGGAACATATGA
>CAUDMG010002167.1:2375000-2402500 GCA_958450375.1 Homarus gammarus | reverse complement strand
AGGAGGAGGAGGAGCAGCAGCAGGAGGAGGAGTAGGAGGAGGAGCAGCAGGAGGAGGAGGAGGAGGAGGAACAGGAGGAGCAGGAGGAGGAGGAGGAGGGAGGTTAGTGGATACCATGTTAATGTCTATATGCAACTTGTAAATATTATCTTATGATTAATGAATTAAATCCCTTTCTTTCCTCACCCCACTCACTCTTCCTCCCTCTCCCCACTCACTTCTCCTTCCTCTCCACACCCACTCCTCCTCCCTCTCCACCTCCTTCCTCACAACCCTCCCTCATCTCTCCCTCCTATCCTCAATCTCTTCTCCACCCTTCCCTCTCCTCCTCTCCACCCCTTCCCCCACTCCCCTCCCCTTATACCCCTCTCCCTCCCTCTCACACGAAACTAACATATGATAATTATGTTCCAAATAGCTATATAATCTCTCTTCAGTGTCTCCCGTCTCTAATGCGTCTCATCAGTGCTGCTTACTGAACTGTCTGTCTCTTACCTGCTGGCAACTCAAGCAGTGAAAAGAGTTGCCACAGAGTAAATATTAGAGGTCATTTTTCCGACAGCGCGCGAGAGTGTGTGTGTGTGTGTGTGTGTGTGTGTGTGTGTGTGTGTGTGTGTGTGTGTGTGTGTGTGTGTGTGTCCATTATAACTAACTATGTCTTACATCTGGTAGTTAGTTAAATGGGTTCCCTTAATCTTAATGGGTTCCAATCAGGTCAAAGCTATTAGGATTGGAAGTCAGGAGGATACAAGAGAAGAGAAGAGAAGAGAAGAGAAGAGAAGAGAAGAGAAGAGACATCTACTCATCATCATCATCACCTTACCCAACAATCCCTAACTACCTCCCGTCAGTCGTTAATGTATGAAACTACCTCACTATAGTAGTTACTTACACCATAAGACTGCGAGTAATTAGCGCTTAAAGCCTCTTCTTCTACTGCAAGCAACTCCTTCCTCCTGACGCGGCCGCTGGTACTTAACCCACCACAGCAGTACATGGAGTCAATGAGCCAAGATTTGATGTGGTGGTGGTGGTGGTGGTGGTGGTGGTGATGAAGAAGGGGGGAGAGGAAAGGGACAGAGGAGAGAGAGAGAGAGGGGGAGAATATATGGCAAGGGATAGAAAAAGGAAATGGGATGAGGAAAAGGGGGGAAAGAGAAGGGGGAGTAAAAGGAAGAGGAAATAAGAGGGGAAAAGGCGGAGGAACAAAGAAACGAGGGAAGGAAGAGGGAGGGGGAAAGAGAGGGAGAGACAGAGAAAGGAGGGAATGGAGAGTAAAGGGGGAGGGAGATGGGGAAGGAATAAAAAAATTATCCTAAGAAATACACACACACACACACACACACACACACACACACACACACACACACACACACACACACACACATACAACCTTAAAATATAAAAAATAATAAGAAAACTATAAAATTCTTTGAAGGTTTGACGAAAAAAAAATGGCAAAGGTCTTAAAATATGAGTAAATGCCTTTGAGGTGAAGGAAGGCCATTTACTCAGCTCTCAATCCTCTTAAATATAAAACTGAGAGTAATTTTAGTAAAGAAAGTTAAGTGATATGAAAACAAAAGTAGTGTTTTTTATAGTTTGTCAAAAGAATTACTTGTGTGAGTGAGTGTGTGAGTGAGTGAGTGAGTGAGTGAGTGAGTGACACTGTAGGAGTTTCTATATATCTCCCTCACTCCCTCCCTCTCTCCCTCACCCTCCCCCCATCCTCATTACACACCTGTTGTAGTATACCTGTAAGCCATCATCATCATCATCATCATCATCGTCATTATCATCATCATCATCATAATCATCATCATCATCATCATCATCATCATCATCATCATCATCATCATCATCAGGTAGTTAACTCTGTATGTGAACCTTCAAAACTGTGTTATGTGTGGATCAACAGACACGCCGAGGGAGATTCGTCTTATGACATACCAAATACATCAAGACCTTTAAGATGATACACAAACACGGGACGCCAGACGCTAAGATGGTCCCCTCTCCTCCCTCTCAGCCTCCACTCCTCCCTCTCAGCCTCCACTCCACCCTCTCAGCCCCCACTCTACCCTCTCAGCCCCAACTCAACCCTCTCAGCCCCTACTCTACCCTCTCAGCCCCCACTCTACCCTCTCAGCCCCCACTCTACCCTCTCAGCCATCACTCAACCCACTCAGCCCTGACTCTCCCCTCTCATCTCCCACTCCACCACCTCAGCCCACTCCACCTCAGCCCCCACTCTACCCTCTCAGCCCCCACTCCACCACCTCAGCCCCCACTCCACCACCTCAGCCCCCGACTTCACCGCCTCTGACGCTGTCCTCCTCATCACACACGCCGTTAAATAAACAACTACAGCAGAACGAGGCCATTAGACCAGATGGTGTTATCTTATTTCAATATCGACTAAGTGATTCCTTTGTGTCGTTACCAGCCTCCCCTGATGACAGTAATCACGTGTAATAGAGTACAGGGCAATAACACTTTAGGTGGTGTGTGGTGTAGTGGTGATGGTGTGTAGTGTTGATGGTGTGTAGTGGTGATGGTGTAGTGGTGATGGTGTGTGGTGAAGAAGTGGTGGTGCTTGGTGGTAATGTATTTATAAGTATATCATCACACACACACACACACACACACACACACACACACACAGGGTTGTCTATGGCCAGATGTTGAGTGGTGAGTGGCCGTGAATAACAATGAAAGGGCCACTACTATCTCTATCTTTCTCCCCTATCTTTAATCTCTCTTCTACTTCTCTTCATCTCCCCTTATACCTTTACTTGTCAGCTTCTTAACCCTTCCATTATTCTCCTCTCTCTCTCTCTCTCATTCTCTCTCCCTCTTCCCAATTTATACTTCTTCAACGGTCCTCCTCTCCTCTCCCTCTCTCCACCCATTTACTAACCCTTTCCTTGCACATCTTTATCACCTTTTGCCATTTCTACTTGAATTAATTCCTCTTCCTCCCCTCCCTTCCCCTCCCTCCGGTTATTCTCAGTTAATTTTCCTTCCCTCTTCCTTCCATTATTTAGCACCCTTTTCCCCCCTCATCTACGCCCTCGTTATTCCCCTTATTTACATGTCTCCTCATTTATCCAGCGCTCTCTCTCTCTCTCTCTCTCTCTCTCTCTCTCTCTCTCTCTCTCTCACTCTCTTTTTTTTACTATACGGTATTGACAAAGCATTTCTGTGTTATTATCGTATTATCAACATCTTGCTTGTATTACGACAGCCCTTACACACACACACACACACACACACACACACACACACGATTAAAACACTCTTCGCCTGTGTAGTCAAAAACTTTTAATTAAAATCATCTTTTCAGTATAATATTAGAGATATGAAATTTAATGAAAAATTCTCGTTGGATAGAAAATTCTTAATTATATCCTAACGTGAGAATTTTTTTTCCCCTTAGAATTAAATCTGTAGTTTCGGGTTTTTGTTGTTCCTTGAGGAGAGAAAATTAGATAGGGTTTTATTCAGTTATCATATCTATTTTTGACGGTATAATTAGATTCCGGTATTTTCTCCCCTTTTCAATTTGATAATAACATTTTACAGTCGTCTTGTTTTTTTCTTTTTAGTGTGCGTGTGTGTGTGTGTGTGTGTGTGTGTGTGTGTGTGTGTGTGTGCGTGTGTGTGTGATGTAAGTCTATTACCTTCTATACGGTTATTGTTTTGGTTTACTGGCCACTCAGAGAGCTTGATTTACTGACCACTTAGAGAGCTTATTTACCAGCGAATATAACAGCACTTACCAGTCACCACGCACGTCCTTTCACACACACACACACACACACACACACACGTATATATCTCTACCTAACCCAACCTAATCTTACTGTATTCTAGGAGCTGCGATTACGGTTACGATGGCAGGTGAGGTGATGTGCAACAGGTGACAATGGAGGAGGTGAGGTGACTTACCTAAGTGAAGCAAGAACCGGAGCTTCATCACAGGTAAACACTCACCTGGGGGAGAGAGAGAGAAGACTGTGTTAATGTGGGTCAGTTTCGTCTTAACGCACACACACACACACACACACACACACACACACACACACACACACACACACACACATACACACACACACACATAAACACACACACACACATACACACACACTTAACACGCCATTTCCTGAAGGAGTAATGGGGTGAAACACAGCGAGTGTTCCTCAAGCCGCCAGTACACTATTCAGCTCCCAGGGGCCTCTATTGTCCACCTACCCACAATAACAACACTAAGGGCGTCTCTTTAACTTAGTCCAGGCCTTTATCTATGTCCTTCTTCATCTTTTTTCTCCTACGTCTTCCTGTTTCTTCCTCCTACCTCCTATTCACATCTCTCTCAGTTTATGATATACAAATTAGTAAGGTAAGGTAAGGTAAGGTAAGGTAAGGCAAGCTAAGGTAAGGTAAGATAAGGTAAGGTAAGGTAAGGTAAGGTAAGGCAAGGTAAGGTAAGGCAAGGTAAGGTAAGGTAAGGTAAGGTACAAACACACACACAAACAGTTATGGTGAAACTCCTGAGTCAAACGACATTACGACTTACAACTCAGCGTCCAATTCAATATAAAATATCGCACACAGCAACTGAGGCATGGAGAGAGAGAGAGAGAGAGAGAGAGAGAGAGAGAGAGAGAGAGAGAGAGAGAGAGAGAGAGCCTTGGACCTGATTGGTGATAACAGGAATTGACAGGATAACGACCTGCAAGAGCCAGGAAATGACAGATATGAACAGAAAACGAACGATTATGACCGGAAATGACCGATAATATGAGGAAATGACCGATATTGAGACCGATAACACAAGCAAATTACCAAAAATAACAGAAAACGAGCGATTATAACAGGAAATCACCGATAATCAGATGAAATGGCCGATAATAAAGGAAATTGACCGATACGAGACCGATAATACAAGCAAATGACCGATAACAACAAAAACTAACCGATAATAAAAGGGAAAATACTGATATCATCCGGAAGTGGCCGATATCTACAGGAACTGAGCGATGCTATACGAGTATGGCCGGAAAATAGCCGGATATTGGACATCAACGTGGGAATCCGGTTACGGTGCGATCTCTCTATCTCTCCCGCCACACCTGTCTCTCCCTGACGTCATATCTGTCTCTCCCTGTCTCTCTGACGTCATATCTGTCTCTCCCTGTCTCTCTGACGTCATATCTGTCTCTCCCTGTCTCTCTGTCTGTCTGTCTGTCTCTCTCTCCAAGAACTAATACGTATATAATAATAATAATAATAATAATAATAATAATAATAATAATAATAATAACCACACCGGTGTCAGCATCGTCAGCTTGGTCCTGCGTCAGCTCCAACAGTGAAGGCCACAAGCACAACATTCCCGCCTCGGTAAGCTGGGTAGTCCGCTTCTCTCCTCCCTGACGAGCTGCCAAGACCTACCCTAAGCCCTCTTACCCCCTACCCCCTCCCTCACTGGCCAGCTGCACCCCCCTCCTTCCTCCGTCACTGACCAGCTGCACCCCCTTCCTACCTCCATCAACAAAACTCTTCGGTCTTATCCTGCCACATTTAACTTACTGCGTCTATAACCTGTGTGAATTATGTCAGATGGCAATTAGGATAAAAGATAGAAATGTATGTATGTATGTAATAATAATAATAATAATAATAATAATAATAATAATAATAATAATAATAATAATAATTAACGGTTTATTGAAAGAGCATAGCAGTCAGAAGGCTGAAAATATACAGTTACATATTTGGGGAATGGGTTTTGATTTAAAAATAATATACAAGTAACATAAGTTGTACAAATAAGATGTATAACTAGATGGAGAAAAGCTCAAACTACAGGGCATTTCAACATAGTGACAGTGCAAGAAGTAGTGTTTACTGGGAGTGAATACACTGATTTATTACAAGTTATTGATAATTTTTACAATGGTTGGGACTGGGCTGTTCTTATAGCGATCAGTTCGTGATCGTATGGGCTGGAGGCGGTTGTGGTGTCGAACAGCAATTCTCGGGCTAGGGATCTCAGGTGGTAGTAGGAGCCGGTGTCGAGGATGGTGCAGAAGCTTCTTACCAAATTTGCAGATGAGGTCGTGGTGATGGTCAGTGAGAGTCGAAAGGGTCAGTGTGTTGAGCGCTTCTTGATATGTGGAGTAGGAAGGGGAGAGAATAATCTTGCATGCCCTCTTTTGCACTTTTTCTAGGTGTTTACGTTGTGTGGCATTTAGGGAGGAAGACCAGGTGGGGGAGGCATAGGTGAGCTTGGGAAGTATGAATGTTGTGTAAACACTGAGGAGCTCGGGTGCAGGAACTCCGAGGGACTTGAGTCGGCGGAGGAGGTGGAGACGGAAACTGGAGGATTTGACAACTTCACTGACATGTGGTTTCCAATTTAGTTTGTTGTCTATGGTGTATGTATGTATGTATGTATGTAAGTATGGGCGGCTAGCAGTGTGTGGGCCGCCAACCTCCCTTATTGTGTGGCGTAGTGCTGGCCAGGCTGACGCCACCCAGGTCCTCCTACCCACACAGAAACCACCCACCCACCCAGCCCTCCACCTCCTTTACACTCCCACCCATCACCATCCCTCACACCACCCCTCGACGCCTCCCTCACACTCACAACACACACCCACTCATACCCACACCCGTTCTTCCTCATACACCCGCCCACCCACTCTACGCTTTGGCCACCCACACAGCCACCCTCAGAACTAACCTTCACCCTCAAGCAACCCCCTCTCCCCCACTGCTCACCCTCCACCCTCAGGACCACCCTCTCCAACCACTGCATCCTGACCACAAGCCACAAGTGCTACTTCACTCTCTCTCTCTCTCTCTCTCTCTCTCTCTCTCTCTCTGCCGTCATTCCTGTCTATCTTTATTTACATCTCTGTTCGCTATTCGTCTGTCTCTCTGTCTCTCTGTCTCTCTGTCTCTCTCTCCAAGAACTAATACGTATGTAATAATAATAATAATAATAATAATACAGTAATAAAAATAAATAATAATAATAATAATAATAATAATAATAATAACAATAATAATAATAATAATAATAATAATAATAATAATAATAATAATAACCACACCGGTGTCAGCATCGTCAGCTTGGTCCTGCGTCAGCTCCAACAGTGAAGGCCACAAGCACAACATTCCCGCCTCGGTAAGCTGGGTAGTCCGCTTCTCTCCTCCCTGACGAGCTGCCAAGACCTACCCTAAGCCCTCCTACCCCCTACCCCCTCCCTTACTGGCCAGCTGCACCCCCTCCTTCCTCCCTCACTGGCCAGCTGCACCCCCCTCCTTCCTCCGTCACTGACCAGCTGCACCCCCTTCCTACCTCCATCAACAAAACTCTACGGTCTTATCCTGCCACATTTAACTTACTGGGTCTATAACCTGTGTGAATTATGTCAGATGGAAATTAGGATAAAAGATAGAAATGTATGTAGGTATGTATGTATGTATGTATGTATGAATGTATGTATGTATGTATGTATGTATGTATGGATGTATGTATGTATGTATGGGCCGCTAGCAGTGTGTGTGAGCCGCTAGCAGTGTGTGTGGGCCGCTAGCAGTGTGTGTGTGGGCAGTTAGCAGTGTGTGGGCCGCCAACCTCCCTTACTGTGTGGCGTAGTGCTGGCCAGGCTGACGCCACCCAGGTCCTCCTACCCACACAGAAACCACCCACCCACCCAGCCCTCCACCCAGCCCTCCACCTCCTTTACACCCCCACCCATCACCATCCCTCACACCACCCCTCGACGCCTCCCTCACCCTCACAACACACACCCACTCATACCCACACCCGTTCTTCCTCACACACCCGCCCACCCAATCTACGATTTGGCCACCCACACAGCCACCCTCATAACTAAACTTCAACCCAGAACCACTTTCGAGTCCGATACCCACTCCACCCACAGTCCCACCCTCAAGCAGCCCCCCCCCCCCTCCCACTGTTCACCCTCCACCCTCAGGACCACCCTCTCCAACCACTACTTCACTTCTCTCTCTCTCCCTCTCCCTCTCTCTCTCTCTCTCTCCCACCCTCCCCCTCACCTCTCCAACCCTCCAACTAAACCCTTCAACTTTCCTCCCAACTGGTGACAAGTTGGAATTTCAGGGAAGAGATGAGAGAGGCAGAAGGAGGGGGAGGAGGGGGGGAGGAGGGGGCAGGTAGAGAGAGGCAGGGTGAGGGAGGGAGAAAGAGAGGGCAGGTAGACAGAGGAAGGGGGAGAGGAGGAAGGAGGAATTTCGTAGAGGAGCTGGAAGAACTGGGTGAAGGGAGAGAGAGGGAGGAGAGGGAGAGGGAGAGAGGGGAGAGAGAGAGGGAGGAGAGCAAGAGGGCAACAAAGGAGAAAAGTTTTATGAAAGGAGAGAATTTCAGGGAAGAGAGAGAGATGAGGTGAAAGGAGGAAGAGGAGGAGGAGGAGGAGGAGGAGGGTAAGAGAGAGGGTAAGTGTTTCATTAGGAGGAGGAGGAGGAGGAGGAGGAGGAGGAGGAGGAGCGTATAAACCAGCAGGTAGATAGATAGATATATAGATAGATAAAAGAAAATTAAAAGAAATAAAAAATCTAGAGGGTAGACGAGAGAGAGAGAGAGAGAGAGAGAGAGAGAGAGAGAGAGAGAGAGAGAGAGAGAGAGAGAGAGAGAGAGAGAGAGAGAGAGAGTGGATACACATTAAAATTCCTAAGACAAAACCTATTGACCCTCGAGTAACTACCCCCCCCCCCCCCCTCCTGCAGGTCACCGTCAATAGTGGCTGGTCCAGGTGAAGCTGTACTCACTATTAAACCTATAATGACCTTGTTAACTCTCAAACCACGGCTACACGTAGGGCTGTTATGACTTGAGTTAAATCACCCTCCAACTACACTATTCCTCCACACACACACACACACACACACACACACATACACACACACACACACACACACACACACACACACACACACACACACACACACACACACAATGGACGCTCTTAAAGTACAGTAAAGCGACAAACTTGGATGAGGAGGAAAAATGAACGAACAGACAAACGTAAATCAATATCTCCCAGTGCATAGGTATGGTGAGGAGGAGGGGGGGGGGGGATAAGGAGGAAGATAAGGAGGAAGGTAAGGAGGAAGGTAAAGAGGAGGTAGGAGGAGGTAGGCGGAGGTAGTACTGGAGGATCTAACCACCACTTCTTTAATGCACCTATTTTTACCTGCGGCTGAGTGCTCACCTGCCTTAATGACTCTGTTGACGGTGTGTGATGATGGTGCAGGTAGCAAGGTATAGTGCTCTCTCTCTCTCTCTCTCTCTCTCTCTCTCTCTCTCTCTCTCTCTCTCTCTATCTATGTCTATTTATCTCTCTTTTTTATCTTAGTATCTCTCTACCTCTCTAATTAGGTTAGGTTAGGTTAGGTTGGGTTAGGTTAGGTTGTTAGGGCGTGACATAAGGACGCCATCTCCCACTGCTGAGGAAGGAAGGAAGGAAGGAAGGAAGGAAGGAAGGAAGGAGGAGGAAGAAGAGGAAGAGGAGGAGGATGAAGAGGAAGAGGAGGAGGAGGAGAAAGAGGAGGAGGAGGAGGAGAAGAAGATCTTTTAATGAGGGGGGGGGGAGGAAACTTAGAGGAAGATTTGCAAGAAAAGTAAATGCCAAGTTAAATCAGATTCACATTAATAATAAACTTTATCTGTTTATAAATGTGGCTTTTGATACCCAAGACTCACGCACTTAAAACAGAGGCCCTTTATCCTCCTAACAGTTCCCGTTGACGATCTGTTTGCTACCGTTTACTCCAGAAGTGGATATCGACCTGCTGAGATAACACACACACACACACACACACACACACACACACACACACACACACACACACACACACACACCAAGCTTTAATTACTTTGAGTTTATCGAGTTAAAGCCTGCACTCATCTCACACGATTTACATGTTCCCCTAACTTAATTATTGGTAAAATTTACATCGCTAAAACCATGGAATTTGTGTGTGTGTGTGTGTGTGTGTGTGTGTGTGTGTGTGTGTGTGTGTGTGTGTGTGTGTGTGTGTGTGTGTGTGTGTGTGTGTGTGTGTGTGTGTAGGCAGTAAAAGGAGGTAACTATAGGAAATTGAATAAGCAGGTAATGAGGTGAGACAGGTGTTAATGAGAGAGAGAGAGAGAGGTGGAGGGGGGGGGCGTGTTACATCAAAGGACAAGAGACATTTGGGATCCTCACCTGTCGGAACTGAAATGACCTAACCTAACCTCAACCTAACCTAACCTAACCTAACCTAACCTAACCTAACCTAACCTAACCAAACCTCAACCTAACCTAACCTAACCTAACCTAACCTAACCTCAACCTAACCAAACCTCAACCTAACCTAACCAGCCGGAGAAGGAAAGGATGAAGGGAGAGGAGGGAGACGAGAAGTGTAGTTCACCCCCATGTATTTTCAACTAGAAACACACACACTCGACCTTAACGACCCGCTGTTATGCTTCACCCGACAGACAAAACGTTGTGGTGGAAAGGTAGTTTTAGGAGGAAGAGGTGATGAAGAAGTAAGAAGAGATGGAAGAGGAGGAGGAGAAGAATCAATAAGAGAAAGAGGAGGAGTAAGGTGAGTAAAAGGGGGGGGAGTAGTAAGAGGAAGAGAAGAAGCAATAAGAGGAAGAGGAGCAAGAGATGAAGGAGGAGGCGTAAGAGAAAAAAGAGAAGGAGAAGGAGAGGGAGTAAGAGGAGAGTAGAGGAGAGAGGGGAGGGGGAGGGGGTGAGAGGGAGAAACTTAAAGAGAAGGTGTCAACACGCAAACTGCACAGCCACCTGACAGGAATGGCTGGCTGGCTGGCTGGCTGGCTGGCTGGCTGGCTGGCTGGCTGGCTGGCTGGCTGGCTGGCTGGCTGGCTGGTCGAGACAACTGGCCAAATGAAACATGAAATTTAACACAGGTAAATTTAGCCCCCACAACAACAACAACAACAACAACAACAACAAAAGAGGATAACTTGGCAATAAGCAACGGTGATAAAAGTGGAAAACAAGCAATAAAGGAGAGGTAATGAACAATAACACGAGTGGAGGGGTGAAGGGTGAGGAGTGAGCTGGGGAAGAGGGAGAGGGAGAGGAGGAGGAGGAGGAAAGGGGAGAGGAGGAGGAGAAGGAGGAGGGAGAGGGAGAGGAGGAGGACGGGTTAAGGTGGAGGTGAAGAAGGAAAAGGAATCAAGGAGGAGGTGCAGGAGGAAGAGGATGAGTCAGGATGAGGATAAGAAGGATGATAGGGACAGAAAAAGGACCAACGCACTGGAGGAAGAGGAGCAGCCCGGGGCGTCACACCTCAGCCACAGAGCCACACCATGACGACACAGAGCCACACTATGACGACACAGAGCCACACCATGACGACTTTATGAGGACGAGTAAATCTCTCATAAGCTTCCTGTCCCAAACTTAAGACGAATAAAGCTTTGAGGGTCAATTTTAGAGATGAATTTAAGCTTTCTGGTTCAGTTTAAGCTTCCTGTCTCAAATTTAAGACGAATAAAGATTTAAGGGTCAATTTTAGAGATGATTTAAGCTTTCTGGTTCAGTTTAAGCTTTCTGTATCAAGTTTAAGATGATTAAAGTTTTCTAGGTAAGTTTAAAGATTAATAAAGCTTTCTATCTCAAGTTTAAGAGGAATAAAGCTTTGCAGGTCAATTTTAGAGATGATTTAAGCTTTCTGAGTCAGTTTAAGCTTCCTGTGTCAGTTTAAAATGAGTAAAGCTTTCTGTCTAAAGTTTAAGATGAGTAAAGCTTTCTGTCGCATGTTTAAGATGACCTAAGCTTTCTGGGTAAGTTTAAGCGTCATGTCTCAAGTCTAAGATGAATTCAGCTTTCTCGATCAATAACAAAAACATAAATAAAATCATTGACAACAACAACAAGAAAAATAATGAAAACACGAATTAGGAAAATTTCAACAAGAAAAATCCGAACAAAAGGAAAACTTGAACAATTGAAGAAAAACAAAGGCAAGAAAACAAAAACAAAAGTGATGAGTGTTGAGAGAAGACCAGGAAGTTCATCTGTGTGTTGCCATAAGGAGGTGTGTCAGGTAGGTGTCATGAGGGGGTGTGTCAGGTAGGTGTCATGAGGGGGTGTGTCAAGACTAGGAGGTGTGTCAGGTAGGTGTCATGAGGAGGTGTGTCAGGCAGGTGTCATGAGGAGGTGTGTCAGGTAGGTGTCATGAGGGGGTGTGTCAAGACTAGGAGGTGTGTCAGGTAGGTGTCATGAGGAGGTGTGTCAGGCAGGTGTCATGAGGGGGTGTGTCAGGTAGGTGTCATGAGGGGGTGTGTCAGGTAGGTGTCATGAGGAGGTGTGTCAGGTAGGTGTCATGAGGGGGTGTGTCAGGTAGGTGTCATGAGGGTGTGTCAGGTAGGTGTCATGAGGGGGTGTGTCAGGTAGGTGTCATGAGGGGGTGTGTCAGGTAGGTGTCATGAGGGGGTGTGTCAGGTAGGTGTCATGAGGGGGTGTGTCAGGTAGGTGTCATGAGGGGTGTGTCAGGTAGGTGTCATGAGGGGTGTGTCAGGTAGGTGTCATGAGGAGGTGTGTCAGGCAGGTGTCATGAGGTGTGTCAGGTAGGTGTCATGAAGGGGTGTGTCAGGTAGGGTTCATTAAGTGTGCCAGGCAGGTGTCATGAGGTGTGTCAGATAGGTGTCATGAGGTGTGTCAGGCAGGTGTCATGAGGAGATGTGCCAGGCAGGGGCCATTAAGTGTGTCAGGCAGGTGTCATGAGCACTATGTATCAAGTATATATGACAGGTTAGACAGAATATAACGAGCTTAATGTACAGTAAACAAAGCAAGACTTATACGACAGGCAGGCAGGCAGGCAGGCAGGCAGGCAGGCAGGCAGGAGACACCGGTATAATGAGGTGGATAACAGTACTATTCCCAGACCAAGTTCAGGTATATCAGGAGGCGGTTTACCTTCTTCCCTCCCCCTCCCTCCCTAGGGTAGAGGAACACTCCCGGTGAATAGAAATGAGGTGATCCCCCCTCTCTCTCTCTCTCTCTCTCTCTCTCTCTCTCTCTCTCTCTCTCTCTACGTGTGTATTATATACTGTATTTTTCTACCATAACAAACCATATTAAATATCGCTGTCCGTTATGGTGAGTCTACACGTCATTTCAACTCCATAATACTACCCCCCCCCCCCCTCCATGCCGTTGTTCAGTAGTGGACCAGTTACGTACGATGCGTTCTCACACACATAAAACTGACCACGTCCAGACTTAACCCAACTGGACAAAAAACTAACGGGGAATACAATGCGTTCTTATGTCCTCAGTCAACCAGAACTCAAGTAATGGATAGACGCGTTCTCAGGTATCTAGGACGAGTGAAAATTGTAATGTGTATTTAGTTAGGTTTTCACTTATAGTTTATGGAATATTACACGTAAGGGGGGAGAGGAAATTGAACTAAGGATAAATGCGTTCTGGCGTTCACAAATTGGAGAGAATCTAACGTAGCGAAGATTGCGTTCTCACATCTCGAGCGAGGAAGACTGTTATCGGTTGAGTGTGTGTGTGTGTGTGTCAAGAGGGTAGTTAGTTATACTGAGGGGAGTGTGGTGGAAAGGGGGGAAAGGGAGGGGAAAGGGTGGTGAGGGGAGGAGACAAGGTAGTGAGGGAAGGAAGATTTATGAAGAAGAAAGGAGACATGGCGATGAAGGGTAGCAGGTGTGAGGTGGAAGAGAGGGGAACAAGATGGTGAGGGGAGGACGGAGGTATGAGGGGAAGGAAGAGAGGGGACACACACTTGTCATGCTGAGGAGGGGAATTCGTCGTCTTCAATATCACACACTTGTTAGTTTTTCAATTTCCTACTTGAGATATTGAAGCCTCTTTTATGACCCCACCCAGGAGCGCCCCTACTCCACACCCCTACTCCACACCTTACACCACTACTCCACACCTTACACCACTACTCCACACCCCTTCTCCACACCCCTACTCCACACCTTACACCACTACTCCACATCCTCCACACGATTCTAAACCATCCACACACACACACATACACACCACAGACTCTCCTCATCTGCCAGACTACTCCACCTACTCCACATCACTTCACACTAACTACTCCGAACCTGGCACTCTCTTGGCATTGTTCCAAATTCACACAGTAAACTGCTCTTGGTGGCTGGGGGGGGGGGGTGAGTTATACCACAACTTTCAAGATGACAATGTTGAGAAACTGGTAATCACTAAACAGCTGCAGGGGACGTGAATAGGAGACGTGAATAGGAGATATGAATAGGAGCTGTGGATAGGAGATGTGAATAAGAGACGTGAATAGGAGATGTGAATAGGTTAGGTTAGGTTAGGTTAGAAACAGTCCATACTATCACTGTTAAATTTAAAGCACAAGAAAATCTGGGACCTGTACTCTCTCTCTCTCTCTCCCTCGCTGTCTGTCTGTCTGTCTGTCTGTCTGTCTATGTTTCCATCTCTGTCGAAAAACTGAACCAGTGTAAAATATCCAACCGTGTATCTGCAATCTCCCTCCGTCGACCTGTCCGTCTGTCTATCTGTCTGTCTGTCTGTCTGTCTGTCTGTCTGTCTGTGCCTGAAAAAGGTGAATATGAAAAAAAGACAACTTTTAAAAATACTAACACCTACTGTGTGTGTGTGGTGTGGGCCGATGACGTCATCACCCAGCCATAACACTGACGTCATCACCCCTCATAACAAACTGAAGTCATTAACCCCATAACAAACTGACGTCATCACCCGCGCCACGTCCTAAGGGGCCAGTAATTACATCACTAATGACCTTCATTTTACTTTACGAGACAATTAATGAAAAATAAGTCAGCTGTTCATTCCGTATCTGTCGGTAGTGCTCGAGAACCCAGCCATCACGGACTCAAAACACACTTAAATTATAATCATGGACTCAAAACACACTTAAATTATAATCATGGACTCAAAACAAACTTAAATTATAATCATGGACTCAAAACACACTTAAATTATAATCATGGACTCAAAACACACTTAAATTATAATCATAGACTCAAAACACACTTAAATTATAATCATGGACTCAAAACACACTTAAATTATAATCATAGACTCAAAACACACTTAAATTATAATCATGGACTCAAAACACACTTAAATTATAATCATGGACTCAAAACACACTTAAATTCCGAATCACGGACTCAAATAAAACAGACTCAATCACTACAGCAGCGAAACACACTCGATCAGGTATGAGTGACGTTAATTGCTTCTGAAACGGACCAGGCAGCTCGATCGATTAAGGAACTTTTCCTCCCAATTACCCCTGGCCATTGGGGGGGGGGAGGGGGGGCGAACGGGGAGGGAATTCCTGGAATATTCCTGGGTGTTTGTTAATAATAAAGGCAGCGCTGGAATCCATATAACATACAATAATCCTAATAATATGCGTGTGTGTGTGTGTGTGTGTGTGTGTGTGTTGGTTGGTCACTCGTGGGCTATAGTGGGATTGAAGCCCCGATCTACCTGTGTGGCGTGGGATTGAAGCCCCGATCTACCTGTGTGGCGTGGGATTGAAGCCTCGATCTACCTGTGTGGCGTGGGATTGAAGCCTCGATCTACCTGTGTGGCGTGGGATTGAAGCCTCGATCTACCTGTGTGGCGTGGGATTGAAGCCTCGATCTACCTGTGTGGCGTGGGATTGAAGCCCCGGTGTCTGTGTACAGTGTATCATGGTAAAACACACAATACACCCAATGAGTGAAGGCCGGGCCGTGTAGTGAAGTGTATAACATTAGTGAAGAGTAGGTGTGCGCAGTGTAGTAAAGTGCGCTATGTAGGAATGTTTAATGCGCGGTGTAATGAGGTGGGAGTGCGCAGTGTAATGGAATGGAAATGCGCGGTGTAATTTTAGGTTTAGTGGAAGTACGCAGTATAACTATAGGTTGTGGAATTACACGGTATAACGAGGTAGAAATGCGCAGTGTAATGGAGTTGCGCAGAGTTAAGAGGGTCAGGCACCCATAAAACTTAAAAAGAGCCACTGTAACGAGCCAGATATATGGAGCACTAACTTACACTCATGACCAGGGCGTCACACACACACATTCGCTTTATTTACTGCCCGCCAAAATACTCCACTGAGAAACCCACTAAATTTACCCGCTCACCAAAATAGTTTCACAGGCCGGTCATAACTCAACCAAAGCGTTTCAAAAAATAGCCACGTGAAAACCATATCTTAACTAGGATGTAAAAACAGCTAGTTGGACACTTTGCCTCAGCTAGTGTTTTATATCAAGGTGGACTTTATCTTAACTAGTTATATCAGGGGGAAACTCTACCTTAACTAGCTAAATCAACGGGAAACTCTACCTTAACTAGCTAAATCAGGGGGAAACTCTACCTTAACTAGCTAAATCAGGGGGAAACTCTACCTTAACTAGCTATATCAGGGGGAAACTCTACCTTAACTAGCATTTTAAAATAGTAAAAAGGATAACTTGTCTCAGAGATTAGAGAAGTTAAAGGCATAACAATTAACTCTGACACGATATCTGTGTGTGTGTGTGTGTGTGTGTGTGTGTGTGTGTGTGTGTGTGTGTGTGTGTGTGAATTAAGTCATTAAATATCACTTGGTATATTATGGTCGTTTCCCAGTAATTAATTTTTATAGTAATATATTAACAAAAGATAAACACAGCCTCGCAAGATTAACATATAGATTTTTTTATATATTACAAAAATTCCTTAATATTTTTTTTTTTAAATTTTTAATATTTTTACTTTACTGTGGGATTTATATTTTAATAGAGACACAATTTTACTCATATTAAACATTTAAAGAAAGAAACTAAAGCTGAATTCATTAGTGTTTATTGTGGTAGTTAGACTTGCCAACCAAAAATCAACCAACTTCAATCAAATGCTGACGACGCAAAAAAAAAAATAATAATAATAATAACAATAGAAACATAAAAAAATAATAGTGACCATAACAAATAACAGACTAATTCATACATAAGTGAATAATACCCAGGTTGAATTACGTCTCAGAGGATGTAATGAATAAGATTAGTAGGCAAAAACGTCCGTCCTGATTACAGCTAACCAAGTACACGAGTTGGCGGTCATTACAAGCACGCAAATTGAACCCCCAGCAGCTTAACCTGACCCCCTACGCTCGTAACTTGACCTGACCAGAAAGTCCTGGGCTGACGTGACCCTACATGTGTGTATGTGTGTGTGTGTGTGTGTGCTCTGTGGTCTGGCAAGGACGACACACATACCTGCTACACTTATTTATAAAACACACACACACACACACACACACACACACACACACACACCTGCTTCACTTATTTCTGGTCACATATTAAGAAAACCAGGTAGAAAGTAAGCCGGTTTTCCCAAGGTTTCCGACAAGCCGGGTCAATACGAGACAGTTCAGCCGTGTTCACCTCCATGTTCAAGGACACACCACTGTGAACACTTTTATGTTTTTACCTGGATAAAGTTACCTGTAAAAACTCCCACCACCAGGCTGATGACGTGTACAAAAACCCAGTATGACAACATTAAGTCAGATGAGGTGAGACTGGGTTAGGTTAAGTTAGGTAAGGCTAGGTAAGGTTAGGTTAGGTAAGGCTAGGTTAGGTAAGGCTAGGTTAGGTTAGGTAAGGCTAGGTTAGGTTAAATTAGGCTAAGTTAGATTAAAATAGGTTAAGTTAGATAGAATTTTCTACTCCTCGCCACCAGACGACACCAACCGGAGCAGATGGTATAATATATTTCAGCAGACAGCCTCGCCGTTACAACAAGTTTTCCCTCGCCAGAAGTTGGTATTATTAGTAGAAGGGCGAGCAGGTAAACCATGAATACTGCATGGCCCCTGGGACACACACACACACACACCTGCGTCAGTATCTTCAAGTGATGAATTTCCCTCCTTGTATACAGTCTATGGGAAGCTCCCCCCTCAGAGGTCTTGCTTGCTTATGTAGTGAGCCAGACAGACCACAGCAGCTGAACAGGTGAGAGACATCCCCTCATACCTTCCTCACACTCATTCACTCGCCCACTCACTCACTCACTCACTCACTTAACTCACTCACTCGCCCACTCACTCACTCACTCGCCCACTCCTCCGTCAGGCACAATACACAGGAGAGCAAAAAGAAGAAGAAGAAGCGGCAGAAACAAGTGAAGAACAGCACCTCCCCCCATCACTCACTTAATTCTTCGTCAGACAGAACACACAGTAGGTAAACAGGAGGAGGCAGGTGGTGGTGGTGTAAGCACTCGGGAACACACTGGTGCAAGTGGTGCAGACTTAAAGGTAATGTGAGGGAGAGAGAAAGCAGCCTCACGTGCACCAGCCAACACACATGCACCACACAGCCTCTCACCCCACACTCACCATCCCTCTACACACACAGGCTACACACACACACAGGCTACACACACACACACACAGGCTTGTATCATTTAGCCATCACCCCCCCCCCTCCCCATCAAGAAGTAAACAATGGTATGGTTATATAACTTGAAGGTATAATTTGGGGTGTGGACTCTGCTTAACTTAATAGCCGTCACTATGTTGTTTTGCAAGTTAACTTTACTTCGTCTAAAACAAACCTGGACAAACACCTAGTACCTACGCTAGTATATATACCTATACATGTTGGTAATAATCTATATTGGACGAAAAAATTTGCATGTGCTTTTATATTAATTATTGGCCTATTAATACCAGTACATCAAATAGAAATTACCTTAAAAATAATAGCACATCAAATAGAAGTAATCTTCAGTTCGTTTATTTTATTTTTGTTTCAAGTGAATCCGAAAGGTCTGACGCCCATTAGGGACAGGGTAGTTAACGCTCACTAAATAGTCAGTACAGGTTACCCCCACACTACACTCAGTTGCCTCTACAAACATTGGACTCTTTGGATTCAAGGCAAGCGTTGTATCCACTCAGCCACCACCTCCCTTAATTTCCTTTGAACACATTGGAATTTTGCTTCTACATCTGCTGCCTAACACTGTGACCTGACCTGACCTGACCTGACCTAACATCACATAACAACAAAATACAGATTGAGCCAGGCTGTAAACGTCTAATCTAACCTAAATTAACCTGACCTAACTTAACCTGACCTGGCCACATAGTACAGTTTGAGCCAGGCTGTAAATGACTAACTTAACCTAACCAAACACTCTACAGTCAGCGTACAGAAGGGTGTTGTGTGATGCTGCAGCCCTACAGAATTAACCCTTCTAGTAGTAATGTTTACACTTCTCATCGTCTCAACTGCGCCTTTGATATAAGCAAACATTTAATTTATCTATCTCTCTCTCTCTCTCTCTCTCTCTCTCTCTCTCTCTCTCTCTCTCTCTCTCCTACACACAGGAGGGTAAATACCAGCTCGACACCCTGCATTATACTCACTCATTACCTGCCACTTTTATCTTACCTGGCGGTGGTGGTAGGTGACAAGGGTGGTGGTAGGGGGTCGTAATGGTAATAGAAGTAGTAGTAGTAATAAAAGTGCTGGTAGTGATCGTGGTAGTGGTGGTAATAGTGGTGGTCGTGGTAGTAGTAGGGATGGTAGCGGTGGTGGTGGTAGGGATGGTAGTGGTGGTAGGGATGGTAGTGGTGGTGGTGGTGAGGATGGTAGTGGTGATGGTGGTAGGGATGGTGGTGGTGGTGGTGGTAGGGATGGTAGTGGTGGTGGTGGTGAGGATGGTAGTGGTAATAATGGTAGGGATGGTGATGGTAGTGGTGGTAGGGATGGTGGTGGTGGTGGTGGTAGGGATGGTGGTGTAAGGTGGTGGTAGGGATGGTAGTGGTGGTGGTGGTGGTAGGGATGGTAGTGGTGGTGGTGGTAGGGATGGTAGTGGTGGTGGTGGTGGTAGGGATGGTAGTGGTGGTGGTGGTAGGGATGGTAGTGGTAGTGGTGGTAGGGATGGTGGTGGTGGTGGTAGGGATGGTAGTGGTAGTGGTGGTAGGGATGGTGGTGGTGGTGGTAGGGATGGTAGGGATGGTGGTGGTAGTGGTGGTAGGGATGGTGGTGGTAGTGGTGGTAGGGATGCTGGTGGTGGTGGTAGGGATGGTAGTGGTGGTGGTGGTAGGGATGGTAGTGGTAGTGGTGGTAGGGATGGTGGTAGTGGTGGTAGGGATGGTGGTGGTAGGGATGGTGGTGGTGGTGGTAGGGATGGTGGTGGTAGTGGTGGTAGGGATGGTGGTGGTAGTGGTAGTGGTGGTAGGGATGGTGGTGGTGGTGGTAGGGATGGTAGGGATGGTGGTGGTGGTGGTGGTAGGGATGCTAGTGGTGAGGAAGAATGGACCGGTCATTGCTGCTGGAATCTGTGATAGATGTGAGGATTAAGTGACTCCTTTGTTTACATTGTATTGGGTATTTTCCCCCGTATGGAGCACCCAGTCTTGTCCCTCCCTCACTATCCCCTCACCTCTCCCTCACTACCCCCTCACCTCTCCCTCTAATACTCCAACATTCCTCCCTCCAACATCTCAACCTGCTACACTACTAACACCTCACCCCCCTACACACCCTCACTCTCCAACAATCCTTCACCTCATCCTCCAACACACCCCCACACCTCACCCTCGACCATCTCTTACCAGGTCCTCCTCCACCAACATGGAGGTAATTATCCCCAACAAGTCTTAGGTTATCACACTTGTGGGTCTCCTCCTCACCACCAAATTGTTCATATGGCCAAAACTCCTGACGTGGCTGTAATCTGCTGACGTGGCTGTAATCTGCTGACGTGGCTGTAATCTCCTGATGTTTCTGTAATCTCCTGACGTTTCTGTAATCTCCTGACGTTTCTGTAATCTCCTGACGTTTCTGTAAGCTCCTGACTTTGCTGTAATCTCCCGACGTTGCTGTATTCCTATGTTCCTCTGATCCACTGTTCCTGTAATGTTTTGGTGTTCCTCCAACGTCCTGAGGTTCCTGTAATAATCCCTTGTGATCTTACAGCGGCAGGAGGTGAGGTAAACATCCTATTGTCCATGCAGGAGGAGGAGGAGGATGAGGCGGTGAGGGTACAGTGCACATCACGTCAGCTGCTGCAAGAGGTAGCAGTAGCACTTTAAAACACGCCCCATCCCCTCTCCTGACATGAGTGACTCTCCTAATGGCAGCAAAGTCACACTAACTCTCACCAAGAAAAGTCATTCTGAAAGTGGTGATTCCTTTAATCGTAAGTTTGTCTCTCAGAAGTTTTCAAAATGCTCTCCTGGCAATTTCCACAGAGTTACCCAGCTTGGATATTTCTGGCTGGGGATTTATTGACACGCAAGTAATAGTTCAAGCGAAGGTGGCTGGCAGAGTCCCCCCCTCCCCCCCACCCCACTCCGACCCACTCAACCCAAGCCCACTCTATCTATCTATCTATCTATCGTTTTAGCTGAGGACATGAGAACACAGGGAGGTAAGGTAGAGTCTCAGAGTAATTTCGTCACCATTCTGGATGCAATCACTGAGCTGTGGTTCCGGTTAAGGGAAAATTCGGATGACCTGAAGATCATCCTAATGCTAATCAATACAATTCCTGTAAAGGGATATCCGATATAATTCCGGGTAACGAGAAATCCGATACCATTCAGGTAAAGTAAAATCAGATATCATTCCGGTAAACTGAAATCCGATATCATTCCGGTAAACTGAAATCCGATATCATTCCGGTAAACTGAAATCCGATATCATTCCGGTAAACTGAAATCCGATATAATTCCAGTTGAATGAAATCCGATAAAAATCCAGTAAAGTGAAATCCGATATCATTCCGGTAATGAGAAATCCGATATCATTCCGGTAATGAGAGTAAACACATAATTTGGACATAATCTAAATGCTTTATGTGATGAGATAAGTCGGCCAAATAGAGGTGTTCTTAGTCCAGGAATTATGAGGGTAAGAATATAATAACTCGACACTGACTCATAACTCGGCATCGACTCATAACTCGGCATTGAATCATAACTCGGCATCGACTCATATAACTCGGCATTAACTTATAACTCGGCATTGAATCATAACTCGGCATTGAATCATAACTCGGCATTGACTCATAACTCGGCATTGAATCATAACTCGGCATTGACTCATAACTCGGCACTGACTCATAACTGGGCACTGACTCATAACTCGGCATTGACTCATAACTCTTACATAAACTACTAACACTCACAATTATAAACACTATCGTCACTATATACTGTAACTAACCTTGTTGTTGAAGATATCCACTGGAACAAACCCTCCACTTGGAAGTTTCAGGATTCTTGGCCAGGGCTTAAAGCTGATGGAAGAGTCACAAGTCAGCAGTGTCCACCCTCCCTCTCCCCCCACCCCCCATCTCCCTCACCTCACCTCCTTCCTTCCTTCACCTCCTCTCCTCTTTTATTTTGGTAACACATCTCGTCCGGTGTAATTTTTTTGTCTCTTAACGGTTCACTCCTGCAGCCGACTCACTCCTTCAGCCGACTCACTCCCCCAGCCGACTCACCAACAATTCACGACTAGTCACAGATTGTTGTAGTAAGTTAAAAATGTTTCTCTCCAGAGCTGCACGACCTTTTTTTTCATGAGACAAAAGATACTCGTAAAAAATGATCTTAATTTATGTCTGACTGGCCAAGAGCAGGAGAGTTCCAGGGAAGGCAAGACCAGTTTTGAGTGTCCTTTGAGGCTGTTCTGTGACCCATTATTTATTATTCTCTCTCTCTCTCTCTCTCTCTCTCTCTCTCTCTCTCTCTCTCTCTCTCTCTCTCAAGGCTGTTTAGGTGTTCCAGACGCGTTAGGTGCTAGTTAGCTAAGTGTTCCAGGCAGGTGAGGTGCAGGTGAGGTAGGTGTTCCAGGCAGGTGAGGTGCTGGTTTAGTGTTCATTTATCATCTCCTTCAACCACCCTATTTCCCTTCTTTCATCCTATTTAATCCACCAATTTTTCTTCATCTCTCTCTCTCTCTCTCTCTCTCTCTCTCTCTCTCTCTCTCTCTCTCTCTCTCTCTCTCTCTCTCTCTCTCTCATCCTATCCTGTTTTCCCTTCCTCTTCCTCCTTGGCAATACACCAAATCCTCTTCTTATTCTTCTTTATTCCTCCTCTTCCCCCCTTCCTTCTTGTCAATCCTCTTATCAAATCCTCTTCTTATTTTTTGTATATTCTTCCTCTTCCTCCTCTCACCTATCCTTCATCCTCTTCCTCCTCCTTGCCAATCCTCTTACCGTTCCTTTTAACTCTCTTTTATGCATAGCTCACAGATTATCACCCAGTTCATTTACATAACACCAATATTCCTCGACCCAGAGAGAGAAGAAGAAGGAGATGGGAGATATGCAAATAAAATCTGTCTTTATTTTCGATTGCTTTTTTGACTTTCTTTAAAATACTTCTCATTTCCACCAGAGGAAGAAATTATTTCCTTCTCAACGTTGGGGAAATATTTTTTAGGGGGAGGTCAATTTTTATTTCTCGTTTTGGTATTTTTTTTTTTTTTTTTTTACCTAAACGTTGAGTGATTTTTATTTTATTTTTTTTTTTTTTATTGCTAAATGTTGACTATTTTTTTTGGAGGGGGGAGAGATTATTTCCTACCAACTATTTCTGATCTAATTATTTATTTATTTATTTAATTTTACCTAAACGCAATATTCTGTCCGGAACTATTTTATGTATTAGCTAAAATGCAAATAGTATACCTCCACTACACAACCCTGACTTAACATGCCTCCTCCACTACACAACCTTGACTCTACATCCCTCCTCCACTACACAACCCTGATTTAACACCCCTCCTCCACTACACAACCCTGACTTAACATCCCTCCTCCACTACACAACCCTGACTTTACATCCCTCTTCCACTACACAACGCTGATTTAACACCCCTCCTCCACTACACAACCCTGACTTAACACCCCCTCCCCCACTACACAACCCTGACTTAACATCCCTCCTCCACTACACAACCCTGACTTTACATCCCTCTTCCACTACACAACCCTGACTTAACACCCCTCCTCCACTACACAACCCTGACTTAACATCCCTCCTCCACTACACAACCCTGAATTATCACCCCTCCTCCACTACACAACCCTGAATTATCACCCCTCCTCCACTACACAACCCTGAATTATCACCCCATCCCCCGTCCACTACACAACCCTGACCACTTGCAGCCTCTTTAGGACATTCCGGCGTTCTCCATCCCGCTTCACCTTTAACAAGAACTGAAAACTCCTCCAATGTCCATTATTTTAACATTTTTACATCTTCACATTTACATAACGGCAAAGAGTGAGGCTGAAAATTACATTCCATTTACACAAGTCCCGGAGAAGCTAAGGGGCGAGTTTTTGTCTTTAATGCGGTGATGGGAGAGAAAGTATCTGTCCTTGATGTGAGAGAGAAAGAAAGTATCTGTCCTTGATGTGAGAGAGAAAGAAAGTATATGTCCTTGATGTGAAGAGAAAGAAAGTATCTGTCCTTGATGTGAAGAGAAAGAAAGTATCTGTGGGCAAAGATGAAAACACACACACACACACACACACACACACACACACACACACACACCACTTCTTGGCCGCTCTCTCAATACTTGCCTCTGAAACACAACGTCCGGGGTTCGATTCCTGGCCAGAGTGGAGGACCGGCTTCTTTACCCCTGGTGCACTAAACCCCTTGCACTCTCACCAATAACATGAGTGCATTACCTGGAGTTCATGCCGCGGAGTTCTAACCCTCTGTGATTTACAATAACATTTACTCGTGGTATTTAAATCACACTAGTTAGGGTTTAGTAGATTTTAGATGAGTTATTAAATTTATAATAGATTTATGTTGTGATGTGTTGTGTTGTGTTGTGTGCAGCAGGTGTGTTGTGTTGTGTTGTGTTGTGTTGTGTTCAGCAGGTGTGTTGTGTTGTGTTGTGTTCAGCAGGTGTGTTGTGTTGTGTTGTGTTCAGCAGGTGTGAGAGGCGCCAGGATAAAGGTTATATCCCGGTGAAATGATAACCACGTTTACAGGTGTATTTCCTCTTCCCGTGAGACACCTGAAGGCGATTTGCATACATACTGGAGTAGGTGTGTGTGTGTGTGTGTGTGTGTGTGTGTGTGTGTGTGTGTGTGTGTGTGTGTGTGTGTGAGAGAGAGAGTGTTCAATTTGTTTTTATTATGGTAAGAATGATTAAAACAGGTATACAGTACAGCTCCCTTACTTGTGGCTTGGCACTATCTTCTCTCCCTCTCTTTCTTCCTCAATCTCCTACTTCTTCTCCCTCCCCCATCTATCTCCTTCCTCTCCTCCTCCTCCTCCTCCGCCTGGCGTGACATACTACCGGGTATCATAATAGGAAAATTATTGCTGCTGTATTGATTGAGAAGTTGAGGAAGAACCCCCCACCCCCCCCTGTTGGCTCCCTCCCTCCCTCCTTCTCTTACCTCCCTCGCTCTCTTCTTCCTTTCTCTCTTCCTTCTTCCTTCATCACCTCCTATCTTATCTCCCCTCCCTCCCTTATTTTCTTCTTCTTTCATCTCTTATCTTACCTTCCTCCATTAATTTTATCGGACCCTCTCCTTCCTTCCCTCCTTCTCTTATGCCACCTCCTGCTTCCTCCCATATCCTCTTGTATTTACCTATTCCTCCTCTTCCCTCTCTTCTCAACCTATTTTCTCTTTCCCCTCTCGTGTCAACACTTTCCTCATCATTTTCCCCTCTTCCTCTCCCTACCAAAAACCCTCCTCCTCCTCTCCCCTTCCATATATTCTGTCCCTTCACCTCCTCCTCTCCCCTTCCATATATCCTGTCCCTTCACCTCCTCCTCCTCCTCCTCTCCCCTTCCATATATCCTGTCCCTCCTCCTCCTCCTCCTCCTCTCCCCTTCCATATATCCTGTCCCTCCTCTTCCTTCATATGTCAATAAACAAGAATAAGAGAGTGAGAGGAGTTAGGGGGAGAGAGAGGGAGGAAGGAAGGGAGGAAGAGATAACAGGAATAAACAAATACACAGGGGAAGCGTTATCAAGCACACACACACACACACACACACACACACACACACACACACACACACTATATCTATTTTCTTCTGGCTAAATAAACTGTTTCAATATCAACATCCTCCTCTCCTTCCTCCCTTCCCAGCCCGTCCTCACCCACCCCCCTTCCTTCCCTCCCTCCCCAATACCTCCTTCCTTCCTTCCCTCCCTAATACTTCCTTCCTCCCTTCCCCATTCCCTCCCCTTCCCTCCCTCCCCAGCACCTCCCTCCTTCCCTCATATAACACCTAGAGTCTTCCCGAGACCCGAGGAGAAGGAATATACGCACAAAAGATAAATAATAATAAGACGAAAATATAGATGAGTGAATCTTTCCTCCATCTTCTGGGATTTATAATCACAATCACGTCTACAGAATCACTTTAAATCACTCGGCCAAGCCTCAGGGATGTGACGAGCCCTGATTACTGGGGTGGAGAGAGAGGGGAGGGGAGGGAGGGAGGGGAGGGGAGGGGAGGGGATGGGGAGGGGAGGGGATGGGGAGGGGAGGAAGGAACAGGTGGAGAGGGGAGAGGGGGAGGAACAGGTGAGGGAAGGGGAGAGGAAGGAAAAAATGGGGTGGGAGATAAAAGAGGGGACAGAAGGAGGGGGAGAGAGAGAGATGGAAGGCGATGAAAAGAGGAACAAGATAGAGAGAGAGATTTGGTTCAGGGCCAATATGAATTCCAGAGAGTTTAGTTATTTTTTTTTTACTCTGGCTGAAGTAAAACACACACACACACACACACACACACACACACACACACACACACACACACACACACACACACAGTTTTGTTTATCGTCCCCATTAATAATAAACCTTATCCCCTCCAAAAAGAGGTAAAAAAAAGTATAAACAAAACAAAACAAAAGCGACTAGTGAATCAGGCGATATAAAACAGATGAACAAAATCCCATGAACCGTGAACATGTTTAGGACAAGTCTACAGGACGAGTTTATCTCCAGTTCCTACAATTTATAACAAATAAATAAATAAATAAAGCCCATTTAGTCTCTCCCACATGTGCATAAAATCCTGATGTCGTTCTTAAAAAATAAAATAAAATAATAAAAATCTAGGTCAAGAAAGTTTCTCGTGTTTTGGGAGGAGACAGGAGGCAGCTGGTCGACCCTCCACTCAACACGCCAGAGTTATACATGCTAAACCAAAGAGTAATTAAGTTTGTTATTTAACTTAGCTTGACGAGTGGTGGTAATGGTGGTGATAGTGGTGGTGGTAGTGGTGGTGGTGGTGGTAGTGGTGGTGGTGGTGGTAGTGGTGGTGGTAGTGGTGGTGGTGGTGGTTGTGGTGATGGTGGTGGTGACTGTGGTGGTGGTAGTGGTAGTGGTGGTAGTGGTGATGGTGGTGGTGG
>CAUDMG010002167.1:2285000-2370000 GCA_958450375.1 Homarus gammarus | reverse complement strand
TAACAACACTATACACACCATTGGGATACATTACAAAGACACAAATGGACGATATACATAGTTTGTATAATACACAACGGAGACATGTTATCAAACACTATGCCACAGCAGGAGGAGGAGAGCTGCTGTGATGAGAGCGACTGTCATACCTCATAGAACCATATTTTACAGATGTTATTAGAGTGTGGCAGTCATACACCATCAGCTGGGTGTGTGTGTGTGTGGCAGTCATACACCGTCAGCTGGGTGTGTGTGTGTGTGGCAGTCATACACCGTCAGCTGGGTGTGTGTGTGTGTGTGTGTGTGGCAGTCATACACCGTCAGCTGGGTGTGTGTGTGTGTGTGGGGCAGTCATACACCGTCAGCTGTGTGTGTGTGTGTGGCAGTCATACACCGTCAGCTGTGTGTGTGTGTGTGGCAGTCATACACCCTACTCCAGGGGGCAGCACTTCTCTGACAGTGGTGGAATAATATTAAGTGACCCAAGTTACACACACACACACACACACACACACACACACTCACACACACACACACACACACACACAAATACATAATTAGGAGAGAAAATGTTAAAAGTGGAGGGAGAGAAGGACCCCAGCCAGGGTCATTACACTGAGGAGGAGGAAGAAGAGTGAAAAGAAGAGGGGAAGAGGAGAAGGGATGGAGGGAGGGAGTGTGGAAAGTATGAGAAAAATAAGGAGGAGAGAAAAGGAGGGTGAGAAGGAATGAAAAGCAGGAGAAGGACGAGTGTAAAGAAGGAGAAATATGAGGAAGAAGAAGAGGTGAAGAAGAGAAAAAGAGGAGCAAGAGGAAGAGGAGGAGGAAGAGGAGAAGAAGAGAGAGGAGAAGGAGGAGGAGGAGGAGGGATACAGGGTCATATATAGAACTGTCAGCAGCTCTTTAAAGGTGAAGCAACAACCATCTCGCTCCAGTCAGATACAATACAGCCAGTGTTGTGTTGATAGGTTTATGACACACCTGACGCTAACCTAACACTAACCTAACCTAACCTAACCTCGCCGAACCTCACCTAATCTAACCTGAAGTAAAATATGTTCCTTAAACGTTACAGGAACATTATAAGGAACAATATATCCCTAACACCCGTACCTGGATAAATAAGTGAACAACTGCGCAACACGTCACTAGAGGGCAGCACTCAGTACAATAACACTGTACTTGGGAGTGGGTGTATTTTCACCATATCGTTATCACACCCCTGACCTCCCCCTTGACCTCACATCACCACAGTAAGGTGAAAATAAGGACACTTGCCTCTCCTCGAATTTAAGTCCTTGGAACGTAAGAACTTCAAAAAATCAAAATCCTGGAACGTAAGAACTTCAAAAATCCAAAATCCTGGAACGTAAGAACTTCAAAAATCCAAAATCCTGGAACGTAAGAACTTTAAATAACCCCAAATCCTGGAACGTAAGATCTTCAAATAATCCCAAATCCTGGAACGTAAGAACTTCAAATAATCCCAAATCCTGGAACGTAAGATCTTCAAATAATCCCAAATCCTGGAACATAAGAACTTCAAATAATCCCAAATCCAGGAACGTAAGAACCTATTATAATCAGTCCTGGATCACATCCAGACTCGCTCACAGAAGCAACAGGAGGAAGTAACCATGGAGGTACACAAGACTCCTCCTCGGCACCTGATGGGCGGCGTCTGGTAACCTCAGATAACCACGAGGAGACGGCCAAACCACGCAGAGGCGGCCAAACTACGCAGAGACGGCCAAAGTGGTGGTGGTGCAGTCTAGGCGAGAAATGTGCTTGAGAAGATGGAACCGCGTAAGATGAAGATTGATAAGGTGTGTGTGTGTGTGTTGTCTCCCTCTCACCCCACTTCTCTCCCTCTCACCACCCTCCAACCTCACCCCCCCCCCCCCTCATAGTTCTATTTCTCTTGTTTCCTGACGACGACTGTGTTTACTTGTTCAGGCTATACTAGACGTGTTTAAGGACCTTAGTTGTTGAAAAGAGTTGGTTGTAGTGGCGCTGTAGATAAAAACGTGTTATATACGTGTGAGGTACAAGTAAGACTTTCAGGAAATTAAGTAAAAGAACACACACACACACACACACACACACACACACACACACACACACACACACACACACACATACATACACACACGTTCATTTTCACTCACTAAAAGCTGTTCATGGTACTCCACCTGCTGACTGACACTGAAACGCCCCTAACAAAGGTCCTCTGTACGTGATGATGTGTCCTTATTTGTACTTATTCGTCTCTGGATCCTTATCTGTACTGTACTTTGTCACCTAGCCTAACCAAACCTAACGTGACACCTAACCAAACCTAACGTGACACCTAACCAAACCTGACGTGACACCTAACCAAACCTGCATTATCAGTAACATGTTTTGGTGGAGGGACACATCACACTCCCGGTTGTAACAGGACCAATTTCATGCACTTGTCACATCTTCTCTGTAAATAGTTCCCGCTTTCATCTCTTGCTGTGAGGAGTAATAAGTTTGCTCTCAGGCGCTGGTGAGTCTCTCTCTCTCTCTCTCGCACACCCTCAGAGAGAGAGAGAGAGAGAGAGAGAGAGAGAGAGAGAGAGAGAGAGAGAGAGAGAGAGAGAGAGAGAGAGAGAGAGAAGCGTCATACCACATTCCTGTTTAGGTCTCACGAGTCAACTCCAGAATTAGCAGTCTCTAGGGGTAGTGTGTCAACAGGACCCGCCGCTCTCCCTAACACCAACACAACACAACTTGGTTACTGAGAATATTGTTTCTATGTCTGTCCATTAAAACAGTCGGTCGTCTCCTAACACTAAATACATAACCCTTTTATACGTGATGTAACATTTAGGTTAAAATACAGTGAAGATTTATTGAAACTGAACAGGAGGTTGGAAACTCTGAATACTGGGAGTGAAGGCCCGGGTCAGCTCGCGCCAAATCTCTCCAACTTCTCAGAATCAGGCGATACCAAGTGTACGAACTGTAGCCTGACAACAAGACTGGAATCTTCAACAAGGTAGTGATGCACCAATGGTTGTTCTTCCCTGCAGCTGCTATAAAGAATGACCTGATGACTCGTTCTCCGCAGCTACACTCAGGAAAAGCTCCGGTACACATTTCACTGTCCAGAAGTCTGTCTATAACAATGCTTGGCGATACAAACGTCGTCATAGAATTCAGGCAGACCGCTGCGACAGCCATGTTAGGGTACAAGACAAAGGAGCAGCCGCTGGCTCCGCTTCAGGCACTTGGAACATCTCTGCAATCTTCCCTGAGCGGAAATCGCGTCTCGACCCACTGCAACACGTCAAAGGAGAATGTCCCAGCCCAGACCTTGTTGGGCCGGAGCGATGCACAACAACACACCTGCAGGAGAGAACGTCACCCTGCTGCTGCCGTGCTCGCTCTCTGTCATGACTCTCTACGTTCCCTGGACGGCGCCTGGATACACTTCCCGGGCATAAGACGACCAGAGAGAGGTGAGGTGAGTGAGGGACGACGAGAGAGCAGCAGTGTTGCATGTCATCCACCACGCACTGCTGCATCACCTGCCGCCACACTACACCACACACCAATTTCTTTTTTAATCGGGAAGAAACTCAATTAAGATTAACGAAACTTAATATTATTGACCTTCATTAGAACAATTCGTTTACCTTAGCTCAGGTATTGTTGAACTATTGACCAGTGGCCTCAGAGGGCGGGGCTCCACCAGTGTGTTTATCTTAGGATCAAGTTAACAATTAATTGGCTAACACGATGCTCCTCCACATGACGTCACAGGTCACGTGGTTCATGTTTATGTAGCCAGGTCGAGGGGACGAGTGATGACGTAACTGATGACATAATTCAGTATCATCAGATCTTATGTATAAATTAATCAGATTACCTGTATATCAGCCCCTGTAGTGTATTTTCCCTTAAGATTAACTCACCCTATCGCTAACTTAACGTAACCAAACGAGTGAGTTAGTGAGTTGGTGAACAAATGAGTGAGTGGGTGAGTGAGTGAGTGAGTGAGTGAGTGAGTGAACTTGATCTCTTACGTCACACCACAGAGCTTCACTATAGCCAGGTTAAGGAGCGAGATAGTATCTATGTTGAGGATGTGACGAGGGGTGGAGAGACGGCCCCTCATCCGCCCACTTGACCTGCAATACCGCCCCTCCACCCACTCCTGTCTACGTTCCTACCCTCCCCCACCCATCCATGTAAAGATGTTGCTCCCCTCCACCCTTAACACAGGTAAACAATTACCCCAATACAACAGGTGATGCACTCGCTGGCAGCCTAATCAAGGGACAGGTTTGCCACAATAAGCAACCAATGGCCAATCAAGAGCACACGTTACAGCAAACCTTCCTCATATGGTAATTGGTTCATAAATTATGGTCATATGAACGAAACTCCGGGGCTACGTCTGTGTGTGTGTGTGTGTGTGTGTGTGTGTGTGTGTGTGTGTGTGTGTGTGTGTGTATGACCAGAATGCTCCCCTTACAGTCACCACCAGTAGGGTCTGCTACACCCACACATAACCAACACGTTCTCACACTCACCAGTATTACATTCCTAGGCCATAGTAGCCACCCTGACCTCAAATGGCAGGAGGCTGACATGATATGACCTCGTACTGACCACGCTGTCTTGACCTACGTTCGTGTGGTTTAGATACACACACACACACACACACACACACACACACACACACACACACACACACACACACACCAAGTTAATATATGATGATAATAATGGTGATATACTTTACTGGACACTGAAGGGGCGAACGAGATGGTGGAAGACGTGTTGGTGGAGGTGGAGGAGGTGCCAGGAGGAAGGAGGTGCCAGGAGGAAGGAGGTGCCAGGAGGAAGGAGGTGCCAGGAGGAAGGAGGTGCCAGGAAGGATGAGGTGCCAGGAAGGAGGAGGTGCCAGGAGGAAGGAGGTGCCAGGAAGGAGGAGGTACCAGGAAGGAGGAGGTGCCAGGAAGGAGGAGGTGCCAGGAAGGAGGAGGTGCCAAGAGAGAGGTATCAGGAGGAAAGCGGTGCCTAGCCTAACCTACCCCTAACCTAACCTAACCTCACCCGGGCCGCAGGTGTAGTGTGGCTCCCCGCACCACCACCAACTCTCTATAAATTTATAAATAACAAATCCTTGGAACGAGTTTACTGACGGCGAGGCGGCGGTGTTAAGAAAGCCAGCCTCTGCAGCTGGTCCTGGCCACACTCAGATAACACCAGCTGGTCCTGGCCAGACTGATAACACCAGCTGGTCCTGGCCAGACTGATAACACCAGCTGGTCCTGGCCAGACTGATAACACCAGCTGGGCCTGGCCAGACTGATAACACCAGCTGGTCCTGGCCAGACTGATAACACCAGCTGGTCCTGGCCAAACTGATAACACCAGCTGGTCCTGGCCAGACTGATAACACCAGCTGGTCCTGGCCAGACTGATAACACCAGCTTGTCATGGCCAGACTGATAACACCAGCTGGTCCTGGCCAGACTGATAACACCAGCTGGTCCTGGCCAAACTGATAACACCAGCTGGTCCTGGCCAGACTGATAACACCAGCTGGTCCTGGCCAGACTGATAACACCAGCTGGTCCTGGCCAGAGTCAGGTTGAGATATAGAATAAGGTACAAAGTGATGACCTTTAGAGCTGCAGTACTCAGCACCTTCATTACTTATTCCATAACAAACGTTCAGCACCTGTACACCCTTCAAGACCCAACACAGGTGAAATAAACTGGGGGCTAATCTTTCCGTGATCCAGCCAAAAAACGTGTTTGTATTATGAAAAAGCGCCATTGCAGGTAGTTAGCGGGCGCACTTCTGCCTGGCGTTGTCTGTTCCATAAGCATGAGGGAGAGGGTGTTTGAAGGGAAGGCCAGGCACTGTTAACTGCCCGAGATGGCGCTACATTTTATGGCCAGGAGCTAAAACGCTTTGGCCTGTGTTTGTACAAGGAACCATTACCACGCCTGAGGAGGAGGGGGAGGAGGAGAGGGAGGAAGACAGAAGAGAGGAAGGGGAGATGAGGAAAAAGAGGAAGACGGGGAGAGGAGAAGAGGGAGAGGGAAGGGAGAGAGGAAAGGGAAGGGGGGAGAGAGAGGGAGGAAGAATGAGGAAGAAGAAAGAGGAGAAGAGGATGAGGGAAGGGAGGAGAAGAGGGAAGCAGGAAGAAGGAGGAAGAGGGAAGAGGAGAAAGGGGAGAGAGGGGAAGGGGGGAGGGTGGGAAGGTGGGATAGTACTGTTCCAACATGGCCTATACAAAGACGGTGTTTTTCCTGCACTTATTTGTAAAGCTCGACAACACAATGGTCCCCTAGCTGGTGTGGGGGGCTGGGGAGGGGGGGGAGGAGGGGGGAGGAGAGGAGAGTAGTAGATTGGGAGGTAAGGTGAGGGAGGGAAGTGGAAGGTAGAGGAGAGGACAAGGAAGAATAAATGAGAGAGAGAGAGAGAGAGAGAGAGAGAAAAAAAAAAATATGTAAGTGTGTAAGGAAGGAAGGAAGGAAGCGAGGGATGAAAGGAAGAGAAGGAAGAAGGAGGAGGTGGGTAGTATGACAGGAAGAGGCTCCCCCCCCCCCCCCCCCCCCAGATCTGACGTCTCAAGAAACAACCCCACTTTAAGACGGGCAACAATTAGGTCCCAGAAGGCAGAGGGGTGGTCTGGCCCGCCCTCCTGCGCCCCGCCACACCAACTAGCGGCAGCCATTCACTCGGATTCAATCTGACGTCGGAGATCCTCACCAGGTCCTCAGCAGGCTCTCTCTCTCTCTCTCTCTCTCTCTCTCTCTCTCTCTCTGCTATGCTAATGTCTCAGCTTAAGGCCCTAGCGTGAGGTGAATGAGTAAGTGAGAGTGATTGAAGAGTGATTGAATGGATAAGTGATTGAGTAAACGAGTGAGTAAGTGAGTAAACGAGTGAGTAAGCGAGTAAGAAGACACGTTAAGTAGCATCCACCGTCAACAATCCTCGTCTCCGTAGGGGTCTCAAGAGGTCCTTACGACGATTATTATTCCCCGTGAGTAGAAGACCTTCAGAATACAACCCAACTCACTAAAAACACAAACAAACATTCCATAATGGCACACAGGGACTCTACCTTACCTGGATACCAATTATGACACCTGTTTCTCTTTTTTGGACGGACGGACGGACAGCTAGACAGACAGACAGACAGACGGAGGGACAAATGCCCCTCACAGCGGCCTCAAGCACCACAAGATGTCTCTGCTCTCGACTTCCCAATTGGATTATAATCTTCCCTGGGCCAAGAGGTAGTGTGTGTGGTGCGTCCTTACTCACGTCCTTGTCCTTGCTCACGTCCTTGCCTTCACTCCAGCTCCTTGGTCGTGTCCTTGCAGTATCTCTCGTCTTCATCTTTATGTTTTCCCCCCTCACCCTCCTCCCCCTCACCTTCACCCTGACCTCTTCTCCTCATCCACAATTTTCCCTTCAGCCTCACCGCTTCTCACCTTCAGTTCCCCTCCCCCCCCCCCTTCACCCTCCTCCCCTTCCCCCCCTTGCCCTCCCCCTCACCCTCCTCCCCCTCACCCTCAGCCAGCTCACGCCCACAGACAAACAAAGACTAGTCGGTGTGGCGGACGTCTGTGTAAAAAAGAAACTCCCCCCCCCTCCCTCACCGCAAGATCAATCTACGAGGGTGAAAGTGAGGATAAACGTGAGAGAGAGAGAGAGGGAGACAGACAGACAGACAGAAACAAAAGAGAGAAAGAGAGAAAGCGGAGAGAGAGAAAGAGAGAGAAAGTAAGAGAGTGTGTGAAAAAACAGAAAAAGAATGAGAGAGACAGATAGACAGAAAAGAGAGAGACAGATACACAGAAGAGAAACAGATAGACAGAGAGAGAGAGAGAGAGAGAGAGAGAGAGAGAGAGAGAGAGAGAGAGAGAGAGAGAGAGAGAGAGAGAGAGAGAGTCTGGCAGGTCTGAGTGCCATTACTCGTGATTACTGAAGAGTCCTACCAAATGAACTTCCTTTGCGTCGGATCAAGACATCAATAGGAACGAGTGGTAAAGGCCATTCGTCAGAGCATCAGTAGAGAGAGAGAGAGAGAGAGAGAGAGAGAGAGAGAGAGAGAGAGAGAGAGAGAGAGAGAGAGAGTATATTCCTTAACGACGATGACTTACTTACGAGAGTGTCAAGAAGAGTCTAACAAACCACAGTATTTAAGAGTCCTGTTATATTCTCTCTCTCTCTCTCTCTCTCTCTCTCTCTCTCTCTCTCTCTCTCTCTCTCTCTCTCTCTTCAGGCACGACCATTGACAAGGCGACTGCATGTTACCCGGAATTCCTTTCAGTACACGGAAACACACAAGGAAAAACACCACATGCAAATTGTACGTCAAACTTAATACAATTCATTCCCTAGTACTCATTTCTTTCATTCCCTAGTACTCATTTCTTTCATTCCCTAGTACTCATTTCTTTCATTCCCTAGTACTCATTTCTTTCATTCACTAGGGGCTAAGTCATCATACTCAAGGGGTTAAGGCCAGGTACAGTTCACAGGAAGCATTACGCTGCACTTAAGAAGAAAAACAATTCCCTGACACGTGGAGGAAAAAATGACACGTGAGGAAAAAACTGACAAGTGAGGAAAAAACTAACACAAGAGGGAAAAAATTGACACGTGAGGGAAAAAATGACACGTAAGGGAAAAAATTACACGTGAGGGAAAAAACATACACCAGTGGAGTCAGGAGAGGCGGACACCTGTAGAATATTAATGAGTTACCACCTGAGGCTCTTTACCTCCCTCAAGCACAGGTGAGTCACGACAGTCAGTCAACACACCTGTCTATAGTCATAAGCAACACACCTGTTCAGCCAGAAACAACACACCTGCACATCTGTTCAACCATAAACAACACACCTGTTCATCCACACACCTTTAGCGGTTAAACACAATACCCATCAAGCCACAGGAGGGCGGGATAAGGGAGTGGTGTAAGGTGCGGTCAGCAGACGGTAAGTGTGCTGCGGCGGTCAGGGACAAGTGGGCATCTAGTTCCCTCCACTTAAACCTAACCTAACCAAACCTAACCTAACCTAACATAACCAAACCTAACCAAACCTAACCTAACCAAACCTAACATAACCAAACCTAACCAAACCTAACCTAACCAAACCTAACCTAACCTAACCTAACCAAACCTAACCTAACCAAACCTAACCAAACCTAACCAAACCTAACCTAACCAAACCTAACCTAACCTAACATAACCAAACCTAACCTAACCAAACCTAACCAAACCTAACCTAACCAAACCTAATCTAAACTTTCATACCAAGTTTTCTCCGTCCCTTCATATTTCAAGACGTGTGATACATATTAGCTCAGTAAGATACACCTATTCCAACTATGCATCAGTAAATAAACAAAGTGTGAGGTTTTAAGCGAGAGTTTGTTATATAAATGATGATCAGTTTAAGGTAAATGCATAGGATTTAAGAAACAATTTGCTCTGATGGACACGAACTACGGACACAAACTATGGCCACACAAACAATGTGCCACACAAACAATGGCCACACAAACTATGAACACAAACTATGGCCACACAAACTATGGCCACACAAACAATGGCCACACAAACAATGTGCCACACAAACAATGGCCACACAAACTATGAACACAAACTATGGCCACACAAACTATGGCCACACAAACAATGGCCACACAAACAATGTGCCACACAAACTATGAACACAAACTATGGCCACAAACTATGGCCACACAAACAATGGCCACACAAACTATAAACACAAACTATGGCCACACAAACTATAAACACAAACAATGGCCACAAACAATGGAAACAGACCAAAATTCATCCCCGAAATGTCACAGAAACAGACTCAGACTATGTCACCTTCTGTAGTATAAGCCGCAGCAGGACCCAGGGAGGAGATGAAATAAATAAAACGCTGTCCCAGATTTCAGTGACAAAGTGAGGAAGCTGGGAGCACCGGACCATTACCGTCACCTCCCTCAGGAAACGAGTGAAGGATCTTCCTGGGAGGGCGCAATATGGGGGGGGGGGGGGGTGGTGGTAACGGCGTAGGAAGCATAAGTGTCACTAGGGATTGGAGGGGGAGTGTCAGGCGATGATGAATGCCCGTGCTGGTGTTATATGGTATAGTGACCACAGCTGGAGGTAGTAAATGGAGGACTGGCCGCCTGGTAAGAGGGGTTACATGGCGGTTAGAGTGGTGGTGATGGTGATGGTGGTGGTGATGATGATGGTGGTGGTGATAATGGTGGTGGTGGTGATGGTGATGATGGTGGTGATGGTGATGATGGTGGTGGTGGTGGAGATAGTGATGATGGTGGTGGTGGTGGTGGTGGTGGTGGTGATGATGATGATGATGATGATGATGATGGTGATGGTGGTGATAGTGATGACGATAGTGATGGTGAAGTTGGTGTTAAGACTCTCCCTCACTGTGACATCCCCTTCGTCTCCCTCACAGTGTTGTCCTCGTTGCCTCCCTCACTACCTCACTGTGCTGTTCTCGTCGCTTCCCTCACAGTGTTGTCCTCGTCGTCTTGCCTCACCGTGTTGTCCTCGGGGGGGGGGGGGAAGAGGAGGACAGTGGAGGGAGGAGACAAGTGCACCTTTAAACACGTCCCAACAAGGTTTACCAGCCGAGTAAAACAGCTTTAATAACGTTTATCAATAGACCCCCACCACCGACTGTTGTACCAGACCAAGAGTTAGAACTGTGTAAAGACCCTTGTGTTGCCCACCTCACACACACACACACACACAAGCTGCCTCTTCCTCCCTTGTTTACTCGAGGTCCTACTCAAACTTTCACTCCTCCTGATGACTTGGGTGAGTGAGTGAGAAGGTAAGTCACGCATGAAGCTGCTGACGGCACTAAAAAGATAAAGTGTAAGAGGGAGGGAGTTATGAGTATCCCCCAGACGAGCTACTGAAGGGGGCGCTGCCGTGGGTGCTGGGGAAGGACCTCAACCACTCACTGTTCCTGCCAGCTACTCTCTCTCTCTCTCTCTCTCTCTCTCTCTCTCTCTCTCTCTCTCTCTCCCTACTGCCCCCTTCCTCAACATTCACTCTATCTATCTATCTATCTATCTATCTATCTTATGCAACCAGGATAAAACACTATAACCTCCCACAACACCTGCATAAGACACCTTCCACAAGACCAGGTAAAATGTTATAACAGTTCACATTATATACCTCTAGTTTGTGACCGTGTGTTTGTTAGTTGGTTTGTTTATAGTCATATACAAACAAAGACAAGATCAATCAACCAACATCCCTCCCCCCCAGCCCCTCCCCCCAGCCCCTCCCCCCCAGCCCCTCCCCTCACCTCACACCCCATCCCCTTCACACTCAAGCACCACCCCCCCCCCTCCCCGCACCCCAGCTTGGAATGACTACCTGACCTAACCTGACCTAACCTAACCTGACCTAACCTGACCTAACCTAACCTAACCTAACCTGACACTAAAAAGAGCCTCCCTTTATAAGTTCCCAGGCAGGTATGAAAATGTAGACAGGTGGAAGTGACAGGTGATTGACAGGTGAGTGACAGGTAGAAGTGACAGGTAGGAGTAACAGGTGGAAGTGACAGGTGAGTGACAGGTGGGGCGACAGGGGGAAGTGACAGGTGGAAGTGACAGGTGAGTGACAGGTAGAAGTGACAGGTGGGAGTGACAGGTGAGTGACAGGGGGAAGTGACAGGTGAGTGACAGTAATATACTTAAGGTTAAACTGTTGCACCAAGACCAGACGAGCAGGACAGTGCATCTTTAATGTTGCCATATAACTGACCTTCACTCCTCTCCCCACTCCCCTCCCCACTCCTTTTCCCTCTCCCCTCACCAGCCATTTTCCCACTCCTCTCCCCACTCCCCTCCCCATTCCTTTTCCCTCTCCCATCACCAGCCATTTTCCCACTCCTCTCCCCACTCCCCTCCCCATTTATTTTCCTTCTCCCCTCACCAGCCATTTTCCCACTCCTCTCCCCACTCCTGTTCCCTCTCCTTTCACCACTCCTTTTCCCTCTCCCCTCACAATCACGCTCGACTCTTCCCTCACCTCACCTCTCCCCTCATCAATACTCTCTCCCCTCTCCACCAGACTTCTCTTTCCCCCTCACTACTCCTTTACCTTAATCACCTCTCTCTCCCTCTCCTTTCCCCTCACCAACACAATCCCTCTCCCCTCTGTCCTCGCCACCAACCTCCTCTCTCCCTCATAACTAATCTCCCCCTCCTCTTCCCATTATCACTAGAAATCTGTATTCACTAACCATCAGGAATCTGTGAAAATCCAAAATGTGATAATCTGTGAAAAATAAAAAAATCTGATAATCTGGAATTCATTAAAAATCGAAAATCTGATAATCTGTGAAAAATCGAAAATCTGATAATCTGGAATCCATTATAAGTTGTTAATTACTTTTATCGTCCTCCTCAGCATCAATTATCACAGTAGTTACTTACAATGTTAATTATAAGTAATATTTACGAGGCACATGATAACCTTTGCAATAACGAGACAATGACGATATCTTAACGAATAGGAATATTAACGAACTGGCGGAAATTTAACATAACGTGGAAAAAGTTAACCTAGGAACTTCTGAGAATAATTTTCATCCCTGGGTGTTAATTTAACCCGAACCATGAGTGATATTTAACAGGTCCCAAAATGGTACCTAAATTGGACTGAGACTCTACAGTAACTGGGTGTAATTACCTTTCAACCCCCGTGGAGAGAGAGAGAGAGGGGGGGGGGGGTGTGCCCCTCCACAACAGGGTCTTACACACTGTTTGTATACTGTATCGGAAAACACTAACATGGCCAAGAAGATGAAGGCTTCACCCCATCCCTGTTTACATACACGGCTGAGGTGGCCCGGGTGGTGGCCTGAGGTGGCCCGGGGTGGTGGCCTGAGGTGGCCCGGAGTGGTGGACAGAAGTGGCCCGGGGCATTGGACTGAGGTGGCTCTGAGTGGTGGACTAAGGTGGCCCGGAGTGGTGAACAAAGGTGGCCCGAGTTGGTTGAGAGAGAGGAAGCACGCTACCCCCCTCGACCATTATCAAGGCTCAACACACGCCACCAGCTGTGTCCAGGTCACCTCCACCGCCTCACCTGCTGCTGGGAGGAGGACAATCTCAGGGCCAGGAGCAAGACCCCAGGGCCAGGTGAACGACCTCAGGGGCCTGGGACCTCTAAACTAGGAGGACGACGCCAGAGCAAGGAGAGCTACCTCACGACCAAGGGGTAGGCACTGCTGGAGGCCGACCCTAGAGTTAAAAGCAGTCACTCCCTTAAGGGCGGCCCCTCGACGAACACCGTTGAGTGGTAACCATTCAGCCAATATTAGACCCTGCCTGGAGGAGATGCGAGTCATGAGAGATGGCACCAGTGAGGAGGGTCATGATGAGAGGAGTGGGGGACCTGGCACTGTCGCTGAGTCATGATAAGAGGGGAGATGGCACTTTAAAGGAGGGCCATAATACGTGCCAGGTACAAGGGAGACATGCACTACACTACACTACACTACGCTACACTACACTACACAACACTACACTACACTACACTACACTACGCTACACTACACTACCAGCTACTGTAATTATCGCTCTCTCGTAAGGCGGGAGGAAGCTGTACAGTGGCGTGAGGAACAACACCGCCACAACACTTCCTGGTGTAGTGGGAAGAACTCAAACTATTAATTTTGAACCAAGTTTAGTCAGAATAAATATCTCGCCTCTCCTGACATGACTTATAATGTTTTTGAAGGGGCGTGAGGGATATTTCACCTTTCAAATGGAGTTTAGAGCGGCCAATTAGACATGCTTGTTACGTTATCTTTTATGACATCAAACTAGGAAATAAACTCATGAAAAAATGTAAGTCTGGTGTGTGTGTGTGGGGGGGGGGGGGGGCTTAAGGTGACCAGCAACTGTAAGAGATTAATAGACTCGATCACCTGAGACTTGTGACAACACCAACTAAGCCAGAGTGAACCCCCGGATATACCCGCGTCAGGGAGGGAGGGAGGGGGAGGGTGACCTGGTGTTGGAGAAGGTTGACAGTTATACCGAGAACGTGTTAGCCATTCATCACCTGCCTCCCAACCTATTAATTAACAAAATATTTTTATTGACTTCATATATTTTTTTTTTACACATAATAAAGTATTTTAATAACCTAACCGTGTGGATATATATATTACATTATTAATCACCGTTTATTTTATTTATAAAACTGACGACTTATTTATCTTTATATAACAAGACAAATGGAATATATTTTTCTCATAAATTTAACACATGGAATATTATTTATGGAACGATCAGACAAGTGCACGTGTGTGTGTGTGTGTGTGTGTGTGTGTGTGTGTCGGGCCCTGTGTTTCCCCTCTCACGATGCTTGTGACTGTGACGCTATGATGTTAATTCTAATATGACCTTACGATGTTATTGTTAATATGACGTGATGTTTATGTAACTAATCCGATGTTTGCGTGAAGTGACCATGTTCTCCCCGGGCCAAAATATAGCATTAGACTATTGCTTCTATTTCAGCTCCAATTTTTTTGTTTTTTTTTGTTTTTCAATTATCATGCAACACCGTTTACGGCGATAACCTTCACTAGGAGTCTCACGCAGTGGTGGTGGGGTGGTGGTAGTGGTGGTGGGGTGGTGGTAGTGGTGGTGGGGTGGTGGTAGTGGTGGTGGGGGGGTAGTGGTGATGGGGTGGTGGTAGTGGTGGTGGGGGGAGTAGTGGTGGTGGGGGGGAGTAGTGGTGGTGGGGTGGTGGTAGTGGTGGGAGGTAGTGGTGGTGGGGTGGTGGTAGTGGTGGGGGGGAGTGGTGGTGGGGTGGTGGTAGTGGTGGTGGTAGAGGGTGATGATGGTGGTGGTGATAGTGGTGGTAGTGACGCACGCATTACACGAGTGACAGATTTAGTACATTATAATAACGACCTGTCATTAACCTAGTTCATTAACGTTTTGTTATTAGTCCATTAGAGTTCGTAATTATCCCACGTCATTAGATATTTGCCATCAAGCCACATAGGTTAGGTTAGGTTAGGGCGCCCTGACACAAACACAACAACAACAACAACACGTTCACGCTACAACACTTCGGTACTGTCCAATCACAAACCAGTTTCCCCTCTCTTCCTCCAACCAGACACAGCCAATCAGCGTCGTGCTCACACTTAACAGGTAGAATTAGGTTAGGTTAAGTGAAGGTTGGGGTAAGACTCAGGTGTGTGTGTGTGTGTGTGTGTGTGTGTGTGTGTGTGTGTGTGTGTGTTTTGAGCTGCATGCAACTATTTAAAAGCCTCGTTGTGATTGGCTGCTTCATATCTTCTGGCCTTTGATTGGTTGAATGAGTAGCATAGGAGAAGATGAGAGAGCCACGGGCGTCAGTGAATGGCCTTTCAACCCACTCAAAGGCTGACCCATGAACCTAACCTAACCTAACCTAACCCCTCTCCTTCCTCTCCCTTCAAGAATAAAATGGAAGTCTGTATTTTCTGTGATATATAACCAATACTCTGAGATATAACACACACACACACACACACACACACACACACACACACACACACACACACACACACACACGTTAATCTTTTTATTCTCTTACTTTAATTCATCAAACACTAAATATATTTCCTCACCTCTCGGCTCATTACAAAACATTAGTAGACGATAAGTGAATAAACATTGGTAGTTCAACAGGTGTTTATTCTGGGCCCCCTCAGGTGTGTGAGAGAGGAGAGAGAGAGAGAGAGAGAGAGAGAGAGAGAGAGAGAGAGAGAGAGAGAGAGAGAGAGAGAGAGAGAGAGATGAGATGCAGAACTAGGCTTCATTCTCTCTCTCTCTCTCTCTCTCTCTCTCTCTCTCTCTCTCTCTCTCTCTCTCCTGGGGATTGTTGACTGGCGAGGCGAGAGAGAGAGTTATTGATCCGGTCTCTACCACTCTTTACACTCTCACCTGTTGACTGTTAACTGACTCACACTCCTACCTGTTGACTGTTAACTGACTCACACTACTACCTGTTGACTGTTAACTGACTCACACTGCTACCTGTTGACTGTTAACTGACTCACACTCCTACCTGTTGACTGTTAACTGACTCACACTACTACCTGTTGACTGTTAACTGACTCACACTCCTACCTGTTGACTGTTAACTGACTCACACTACTACCTGTTAACTGTTAACTGACTCACACTCCTACCTGTTGACTGTTAACTGACTCACACTGCTACCTGTTGACTGTTAACTGACTCACACTCCTACCTGTTGACTGTTAACTGACTCACACTCCTACCTGTGTGAAGGAACGCCAAAAGCAAATTAACTATGAACCAACACACTCGAGTCACCCACCCAGCAACACACCCACCCACCCACCACCCACCCAGCCACCCACCAACCCACCCTGGGGCACGTCGTCATTACCGCGGAAAAAGTTCTTAATTGCTCACACAGGAAGTTCAACACGCCTTAACACAACTTTGAAATAAACAAAACTTTTATTTCTTTTTTCTTTTTCTTTTTTTTTTGAAGCGGATTATAAAAAAAAAAAGATTCGTTTCATTATCTCGATTCATTTTCCTACAAGAGAGTACTGTGTTGTTTTCGTTGCTTCACTCGCTTTACTTTCTTACTAATATAAAGAAAATTACCTTAAAAAACACAATATTTACGAATCTGTTTCCTTTCCATTCACGTCCATTCATATATCTCTTGTGTAATGTTCAGACCCAAGGCACAGAACAGTCCCCTAACACCCCTGAGACTCCGAACCTCTGACACAAGTAACCGAACGATACTGCACCATTTAGCAATATTCAAGATTCTTTGTTCGTCACTGTAGGTATATATTTATGGTGTATATTTATGGTGTATATTCAAAGTTGTTTTTACTCCTCACTGACGACTATGCACAAAAAAGAGAGAATACATCCCACTGGAGCTTAATTCTTACACCTGAAGGAAAACTGATGTGTCGTGTATGTAAATGAACCTGAAAGCATTTGGAAGCATTTGGGAAATCCTTGAGAGCCCCTGCGAGTATCTAAGAGCCCCTGGAAGTACCTAAACGCCCCTGGGAGTACCTGAGAGCCCCTGGGAGTACCTAAGAGCCCCTGCGAGCCCCTGGGAGTACCTAAGAGCACCTGAGAGCCCCTGGGAGTACCTAAGAACCCCTGGGATTACCTAAGAGCCCCTAGGAGTACCTAAGAGCACCTGAGAGCCCCTGGGAGCACCTAAGAGATCTTAAGAGAACCTAAGAGCTCCTGGGAGAACCTAAGCTCCCCTGGGAGTACCTGAGGGGCCATTGGGAGCACCTAAGAGCACCTGAGAGCCCCTGGGAAAACCTGGGACCGCTGGCACTATACACACGATCACTAACCTTCACCTACGACTACCTCCAGCCCCAGCACGGCGTCTCTAGCCCGGCACAGTGCCAACACCAGTGCCAGGGTCTATCTATCTACCTCTCTCTCTCTCACCCTTTCTACCTCTCGCTCTCTCTCTCACACACACACACACACACCATCTCTCTCTCTATCTCTCTCTCCCTCGCTCTCTCTCTCTCTCTCTCGTGAAATAAACACATTATTTACGCCCTCCTCTTTTGGGTGATGTTAATAATTCATAAGCAGCAACGATCAGGAATACAGTACACCCTCTTATTACCTCTTTAGTTTACCTCTCTCTTTCCTCTTTAGTTTACCTCTCTCTTTCCTCTTTTAGTTTACCTCTCTCTTACCTCTTTAGTTCACCTCTCTCTTTCCTCTTTTAGTTTACCTCTCTCTTACCTCTCTCTTTCCTCTTTTTATTCCTCTTTCAAATATCGTAAGTAACTAATGTAAGAGGAACAAGTTTACCAGCGTAGACCACTAAGAGAGAGAGAGAGAGAGAGAGAGAGAGGTTATCGTATGTTAATAATTTCTCAAAGTTGGTCACTGAGGACAACACACGCAAAAGTTTAACAAGGCGGCCTCCACTACCTCTACCTGGCCTCCACTGCCTCTACCTGGCCTCCACCCACCCCCCACTCCCACCTGTTCTACCTGGTCGATGCATAAAACATGTTGCATTATGTGTGGTCGTCGGTGGAGGTGAGGGAGACTGATGGGTTAAAGAAGCGAGGGAAAGATGGTGAGCTCAAAATCCCTCCCTACTCAAGAGGAAGGTGAGAGAAATTTATTACTGTATTTTCTCGTTGAACAAAATCTCAGCTAAAATATTCATCTCTGAACAAAATCCCAAAACACACACACACACACACACACACACACACACACACACACTCAAGGAACAGGTTTAGGCTGGAGGGGGAGAGGACGACCATTAAATCTTGAAGGTCGAGTATTACCAACACCACCTACACACCGTTTTCTACGTCCCTCTCGCCAGCCGGACGTAAACACAGTGTGGGTTACAGTGATATAGAAAACGAGGTTATATATTGACATGGGGAACTATACTAACATTGCGACGAAGGCTTCATAAATATTCGAGGTAGTTATTTTATCCCGTCAGGAGATTAAATGATCGTATTTGAATGGTTAATGTGACATATAAACATTCAAAATGGCGTCAAAAGTATACTTAGCCTCAATGATATCTGGGTGGTATTTTTCTGACACTTTAAGAATAACCACACTAATTGTAACTAACTTAATTTGATCTAGTATAATCTAAAGCTATTCTAACCTAACCTAACCGAATCTAATTTAATCTTTCCTAACCTAATCTAAGCTAACCTAACCTTAACTTACCTTACCCTACCCAATCTAACCTTACCATACAAACTAATCTAACCTAACCTAAAGCACATTTTCAGGTGATGTTAATAATGTACAGAATTTTTTTTTAGGGGGATCCGAACCCAAGACCTCAAGTATCCCGAGTCACAAAGGTTCGTACGATGAAAATTCCTGTCCAGTGAAAGAGGAGGAATGTACCTAACTGGTTGACTTAAGTTAAACAGAAAATAAACTTCCAAAAATAAAATAATGATGGCTTTAATGGCTATCCTGGGGGGGGGGGGGTCTTGGCTTACTGTTTACCATGGTGTGTATACCTGTAGAGAGCAGTGACCTACCTGAATCCTTGGAGCAGGTCATAGGCCAGGTGTTGTGTGTAAACGTACCTGCAAGAGAGATGATGGTTAATAATAATAATAATAATAATAATAATAATAATAATAATAAGTAGAAAGTGTGTGTGTGTGTGTGTGTGTGTGTGTGTGTGTGTGTGTGTGTAAATGGCACAACACAAAAGAATAAAACTCCAAACATGTGCCAGAGAAGAAGAAATAGAGAGAGAAGAAAAAAGAGAGACAAAAACGTGAGAGATAAAGTGACAGCCAGAAAGACACAGTAAAGAGATGAGACAAAGAGCGAGAGAGATAAGAGAGAGAGAGAGAGAGAGCCCGGTGTTCGTCTCCCTCTCTGATACAGGATGATCTCTCTCTCTCTCTCTCTCTCTCTCTCTCTCTCTCTCTCTCTCACACACACACACCCCCTAAGGCCAATGATTTTCCCAAGTTCACTACAAAAAAAAAAGGAATGCAGGGAATCTCTCTTCTGACACGAACTGTATCGCTTTAAACGGAATCCAGTGTGTTCAACCCCATGAGACTTAGGGGAGATAGAGAGAGAGTGTTGGAGGGTGGGAGGAAGCGAGTGAGTGAGTGAGAGAAGGAGAGAAAGAGGGAGAGAGGGAGATAACCAGTGTCGTCAGCTGGTTTATGAAGTATTGGTAAATATTTTTTTATTTTATCTCAAAAGCCAAAACTCTGTATCTTATCTGACATTCTTTCTTATGTATAACCCAGAACGCAACAGGGGAGGTGGATACCAGTGAAGTAAACAAGATTCGTAGGTCCACTACGACAGAACGACAGCTCTGCCAAAATGATAAGCTGCAGCAACTGTTGCTACAGGTACCAGAAAAAAAAATAGCTATAGTGCAGGAGGTGGGCGCCTCGAACTGGTTACTACGTTACCGATAATGGCAAATGGTTTCAGTCTCAATAAACAAGAATTTACAGATGCCATTGCTCTACTGTAAGGTACGGTCGGCCTGCAGAAGGCTTGCCCTCCCAATGCGTGTGTGGCTCTTCCTATGACGTCGATCACGCCATGGTATGCAAGAAAGGGGGCTTCGTATGCATGAAGCATGACGAAGTAAGGGACCTAGCAGCAAATCTACCGAGGGAAATCTCCCACGACGTCATGGTGGAACCGCCCCTCCTTCCATTGGACGGTGAGAACCTCCGTCACAGGACTTCAAACACTTCTAATGAAGCCCGTGTGGACGACAGTGGTCGTGGATTCTGGACACGGGGACAGCGAGCCTTTTTTGACATTAGGACTTTTTATCCCATGGCCGCATGTCACCGCAACCTAGCTCTCGATGCTGCACACAGGAAGAACGAGAACGACAAGATTAGGGCATATGGGGAGAGAATTCAGAACGTTGATCAAGGCAGCTTCACTCCTCTGGTGTTCACAACCTCTGGCGGGATAGGACCAAGTGCAAGATGCTTCTACACCAGACTCACAGAGGTGTTATCTGAACGGAAGCAGCAGCCCAGAAGTTATGTTACAGCCTGGTTGAAAGGTCGATTGTCCTTCTCTCTGCTTAGGTCTGCATTGCTTTGCCTCAGGGGAACGAGAGCATCGGCCCCAAAGCCGACAACAGTCGCAGATATCGACTTTGAGGCAACAGTCACTGAATGACGCATAGGTCTGCGGCTTAACTAACTAAACGCAGACAGGGTAGCTACTTATGTATTAGGATAGTTCATTAAAGGTAATAAAATGGCGGCGAAGGTGTAGCTATTGGGGGAGGCTGGAGGCCACATTAAAAAAAAAGAAGAAAAAAGTAGTATTACAACAACAAACATCCTTCCTACGCTATTTCGTGTATGTTGTGGTGAGGCTCAAAATGTTGTCTTCGTGTTGTCTTCGTGTTGCTCGAACAAATACTGTTAGGTGATATACAACAATGTATAATTAGTTTTATTAAAAACATAATGTACAAAATAATTTTGTCAGGGGTAATTGTCCTGCTCTGTGCGGGCTTCATCGCCTTCAGTAAAGTAAAGACCTACCTCAAGGAGGTCGAAGACCTCAATGCCGACCTCGCGGCCGATCTCTTGCAGGCCTATGAGGCCCATTATATGACGAGGCTGCAGCTAGCGTCTCTTCCTGTCCTCGGCGGTTACATCACCCGACCACCCGCTCCAGATCTCCGACTTTAGCTGAGACGAGACCCTTACCAGGAGTTTGTTGTTCTCGGTCACGTTGTTAAATTACGCCAGGAAAGGAGGAGGATATCCTACCTGCTGGTCAAGCTGCTGCACTTCTCGGACAGGAGCAGAGACACACTGCCGGTCTACTTGTCCCTCTTGGCAGCGAGCCTGGTTGGGGGCATAGTAGGACTTATCTGCTATGCCATACGTGGCACTGGTGAGGACGACCACCAAGAGGGCGGCGTCCACTGAGATGATGGAGACGACCACCAAGAGGGTGGCGTCTACCGAGATGATGGAGACAGTGCAGGTATACATAAATTGTAGAGACAGAGTAGGCATACGTCTGATACACATAGGCCCGCGGGTAGGGTATGAAACAGACAAAATCAACATAGACTTTTAAACACGATTACGTAAACTGTGTCACCAACAGTTAACGTAATGAATGATTTATTTTTTCACGGTTTTATCTCAGAAATAATCTTCCAATAAACAATAAATGAAAACAAATGGGGTTGAATTTACCGATATGGCAGCGAGTCTCACCAGCCAATGAAAATATTAGAAATAAAAGGGCCAATGAAAGAGAAATAGAACAGCTATATAATATTGGGAGGGTTGTTGTAGTTGTTGTAGTTGTTGTAGTAGTAATATAGTAGTAGTAGTAGTAGTAGTAAATAAATGGTGGCGAAGGTGTGGCTATTGGGGGAGGCTGGAGGCCACGTTCAAAAAAAAAAAAAAAAAAAAAAAGTAGTAGTAGTAATATAGTAGTAGTAGTAGTAGCTCAGCTCTCGATGCTGCACACAGGAGGAACGACAACATAAGGGCATATGGGGAGAGATTTCAGAACGTTGATCAAGGCAGCTTCACTCCTCTAGTGTTCACAACCTCTGGTGGGATGGGACCAAGTGCAAGATGTTTCTACGCCAGACTCGCGGAGCTGATCTCCGAACAGAAGCAGCAGCCCAGAAGTTATGTTACAGCCTGGATGAAATGTCGACTGTCTTTCTCTCTCCTTCGGTCGGCTTTACTCCGCCTCAGGGGAACGAGAGCTTCTGCCCCAATGCCGACAACTGCTGCAGATATTGACTATGAGGCTACAGTCACTGAATGCCGCATAGATCTGCGGCTCAACTAATTCAACACAGATAGGATAGCTACTTATGTATTAAGATATTTAATATTTAGGTAATAAAATGGCGGCGAAGGTGTGGCTATTGGGGGAGGCTGGAGGCCAAAAAAAATAGTAGTAGTAGTAGTAATAGTAGTAGTAATAACAGGTGATAATGACCCCGCTTAAGTGTCTTCAATATATTTCTATACACTGAACGACGATTTAAGCACCCCCCCCCCCCCCCGGACACACACACACTTATTTATCATCACAGGAAGTGTACTGAGTGACCAAGGAGGGACTGAGTTACAAGGTGAGTAACGTCTTGACTCCCCCTTCCCACCTCCCTGAACTTGACCTCTGACCTACCTGATCTAAAATACAATAGAGTTTAGTGAATGATGATGAACAGGAGTGTATTGTGTGGTGTTGAAGGTGATAGCTCGGTGTGTCTACCAACCACACACACACACACACACACACACACACACTAATGTAAACACAAAACAAAAATATATAAAGTGGTGACGTAACTTAAAAAAATTAAATACATACATACATACATACACACATACATACATACATAAACAAGTACAGTAAATAGACCTGACAACTAGACGAAATAAATACAATTCGTAAGATACAGAGGAAAATTGCAGCGTTGTAATAATTTAAAAACAAGACATTTAAAAAGGAAATTCCTGTAAAATTGTGAGCGTGTGTGTGTGTGTGTGTGTGTGTGTGTGTTGGCCTTCAAACTAATGGCCCGTTATACTTCACTCTTGCAAATGTTATCTCAGTAATAATAATGATGATAACAACAACAACAACAACAACAACAAAAGAACAACAACAACAATAATAATAATAATAATAATAATAATAATAATAATAATAATAATAATAACATCAATAATAACAATGTTTCTTTTAACACACTCGAACTGTTTTCATGTTCAGTGTACATATTTTGGATGGGCTGGACGCGTTAAATACATGACTGTTAATTTGTGTTCATTAGGGGTAATTTTGCTCCACGCTAATTTAAAGAGTAATTTACGCCGAGGTCACTAACTTTTGTACAGTGGAGCCGTCAACACCTCCTCACTCACCATCAGCCTTACAGTGTCGCAATTATTTCACATTCACTCAACTATAATACACTATACTCAACCTCTACACCACACCCATAATACACCATATACCCATCCACTATTACACCATACCCACTCACCACATCACCGCCACTACCACACCAAATGTTACCACACTATCACTAGCAACAGGGAGTCGTCTGAGAATACACACACACACACACACACACACACACACACACACACACACACACACCTTCCTTCTATCCTTCACTCACGCATTAAGCAACACATCATAATTCCCACCAGAAAATCACACGGAACATCAAATGGTGTGGTGGTGAGTGTGTGTGGTGGTGATGTGGTGATGAGGGTATGGTGGTGTGGTAGTAACGGTGTGGTTGTGAGTGTGGTGACGTGGTGGTGTGATTGTGAGTGTGTGGTGGTGTGGTATTAGCGGTGTGGTTGTGAGTGTGGTGACGTGGTGGTGTGGTTGTGAGTGTGTGGTGGTGTGGTAGTAGCGGTGTGGTTGTGAGTGTGGTGACGTGGTGGTGTGGTTGTGAGTGTGGTGACGTGGTGGTGTGATTGTGAGTGTGTGGTGGTGTGGTAGTAGCGGTGTGGTTGTGAGTGTGGTGACGTGGTGGTGTGATTGTGAGTGTGTGGTGGTGTGGTAGTAGCGGTGTGGTTGTGAGTGTGGTGACGTGGTGGTGTGGTTGTGAGTGTGTGGTGGTGTGGTAGTAATGGTGTGGTGGTGGCGATACGTGAGGGGATGTGACAGTGATAAATTGGAAGTGGCGAAGAGAATTTTAATGGCACTAGGTTAATAGCGAGTGTACTGGCTGCTAGTTAAATGGCCGTGTGGTAGCTAGTGGCAGATTGAAGCAGGTGACGGTAGTGGCATAGTATGTATTAGTGATTGTATAGTAATTAGCCACAATATCCGACACCAGGCGAAGGTCGTATCCACAATATGAGGAGACTACACATATAATCCTGCTCCTCCGCCTTCTCCCCCCATCAGCGCCTCCTCCAGGTCTTGAAACACCCTCCCGTAACTCGTGACAGGAGTGTGCGTGTGGGAGAGTAAGGAGTTAACCCATCCAACACAATACAAGGCATAGAGGTCATATTCCTATTCCACAATAAGAGACGGAGGGACCTAACAGACACCCACCCCCCGAGACACACCAATATCACCTGTGCAATAAACCACCTTTACTGCAACTAGGAATGACAAGGCCACTAAAACAAAGTCACCTGGCCGGACACACGACTCTCCCCCCTCCGGCCGCCACACACAAGGCCCACTTAGGCATGCGTCCTGTGCGTGTAATGTGTGATATTGATAAACAAGACTAACCCACCGAGCATCATGTTGTGGGAACCGACTCTACCGGTGGGCCTTCTTCTGCGTCCTATCTGAGGGACTACAACTACCGCTCTAACGACTCTCTCTCTCCCTCCCTCACTCACTTTCTCTAATCGTGCTCCTCTCTCTCTCTCTCTTTAGTAAGTTTACGGTGGTTCCCTTGTCTGTGTTTGTGTGCGGGGGAACGGCTGTGTGTATGAAAATATGTACATGTGTGTGTGTGTAAAAATGTGAGTGCATGCAAGAATGTGAGTGCATGAAAATAGGTTTGTGCGAGAAACTGTAAATGGTGCGTGAGTTCGTCCGTCCTTATGTCTGTCTGAAGGTACAGGGCTCTCTCACACACACACACACACACACACACACACACACACACACACACACACACACACACACACACACACCATAAAAGACAATATAACAAGACACAGAGAAACAGGTGACCTTTTCTACCCTAAAACCTGTGGTCACGTCTCAGGTATAGTATGGTAAAGAGCCGACCCACCCCACCCACCCACCCCCACCCACCAGTCTTTTTTGTATTTTACTGAACACTTCACTACAGTATTACATAAGTCAACAAGATGGTCAGAGAGATCCAGTGTTACTCCCCCTTCACTCCCTTAACTAACTAATTCCCTAACTGACTAACTGACTGACTGACTAATACACTGTGTTTCATTCCCTCACTAATTATGCTGCCTTTACTCACTCCCTCATAACTACCTCCCTGATCTCTTTCACTCCCTCACCAATCTCACTTCCCTCACTAATTACCTCACCACCTAACTAACTAACTCCTTTACCTCACTTCCCTCACTAAATACTTCACCCCCCTCACTACCCCCATCTCTCACCTCCCTCATTACCTCACCTCCCTTACCTCACCTCCCTCATCACCTCACCTCCCTCATCACCTCACCTCCCTTACCTCACCTCCCTCATCACCTCACCTCCCTCATCACCTCACCTCCCCCATCTCTCACCTCCCTCATTACCTCACCTCCCTTACCTCACCTCCCTTACCTCACCTCCCTCATCACCTCACCTCCCTCATCACCTCACCTCCCTTACCTCACCTCCCTCATCACCTCACCTCCCTCATCACCTCACCTCCCTCATCACCTCACCTCCCTCATCACCTCACCTCCCTCATCACCTCACCTCCCTTACCTCACCTCCCTCATCACCTCACCTCCCTCATCACCTCACCTCCCTTACCTCACCTCCCTCATCACCTCACCTCCCTCATCACCTCACCTCCCTCATCACCTCACCTCCCTCATTACCTCACCTCCCTCATTACCTCACCTCCCTCATCACCTCACCTCCCTCATTACCTCACCTCCCTCATCACCTCACCTCCCTCATCACCTCACCTCCCTCATCACCTCACCTCCCTCATCACCTCACCTCCCTCATCACCTCACCTCCCTCATCACCTCACCTCCCTCATCACCTCACCTCCCTCAACACCTCACCTCCTCATCACCTCACCTCCCTCATCACCTCACCTCCCTCATTACCTCACCTCCCTCATCACCTCACCTCCCTCATCACCTCACCTCCCTCATCACCTCACCTCCCTCATCACCTCACCTCCCTCATCACCTCACCTCCCTCATCACCTCACCTCCCTCATCACCTCACCTCCCTCATCACCTCACCTCCCTCATCACCTCACCTCCCTTACCTCACCTCCCACACGCTACGTTTATCAACTTTTATATCTAAGAAGAAGACAAAAAGTAAATCAATAGTTCAATAAATCGGTGTTTTATTTTGTTTTTCCTTTGTGTTTATCCTCCGATAATAACACGACCGACACACACACACAATGTATTATGGTGTTCCGTATATTATGGCGCTTCGTATAGCATTGTGCTCCGTATATTGTGGCGCTCCGTATATTATGGTGCTCCGTATATTATGGTGCTCCGTATATTATGGTGTTCCGTATATTATGGCGCTCTGTATATTGTGGTGTTCCGTATAATATGGTGTTTTGTGCATTGTGGCGTTCCGTATATTATGGCGCTTCGTGTAGCATTGTGCTCCGTATATTGTGGCGTTCCGTATATTATGGTGCTCCGTGTATTATGGTGTTCCGTATATTATGGTGCTCCGTGTATTGTGGTGCTCCGTGTATTATGGTGTTCCGTATATTATGATGCTCCGTGTATTATGGTGCTCCGTAAGTCCCGAGGCTTATACCTGCCACTATTAATTTCACCCAACGACCAGCTTATCTGAACTATTTATGGCTCTAATTATTTACTTAGTTTTATACGATATTTTTGTTATTATTATTATTATTATCATTATTATTATTATTATTATTATTATTATTATTATTATTGTTGTTGTTGTTGTTATTATTATTATTCGTGTTTATTTCAATATTTTCATTTATTTTAATTCATTTTCCTGCCTCCCTCTTCACCTTTCCTCCACCACCCTCACCATCCTCACTGTCACTACCTCCTTCCCCCACCACACCTCACCATCACCTCCTGCCCCCCCCCCACCACCACCATCCTCACCATCAACTCCTACCTCCAACCCCACCATAACCTTCTCCCTCGTACCACCATCACCATCACGACCACCCATCGCCACCACACCTCACCATCACCCCTCCATCCCACCGCCACATCACTATCACAGGTTAGGTTAGGTTAGGTTAGCGTTAGGGTGGTTAATCTTCACGTGATCCAATAAATGCTAGAACGGTCAATAGCATCAGTCCGTTTGTTTGTCTGTCGATCTCCACCACCTCTTCTTCTCCCCTTCCTATCCTTCCTCCTCCTCCTCCATCTCCTTTTGTTCCTCCACCACCACCTCCTCCTTCTCTTCCTTCTCCTCCACCATCATCACCTCCTCCTCCCTGACGCTGAGGTAACTGTAGGAAACTTGGCACATATGTTTCACGAGTGTCGACATATGTGTGTTAGTTGACTGCTTGATGAAGACTTATGTGTGTGACGAGAACAGCGGCAGTGAACCCAACACCTGAAGACGTAACACCTGAAGGACTCAACACCTGAAGACGTAACTCCTGAAGGACTCAACACCTGAAGACGTAACTCCTGAAGGACTCAACACCTGAAGAGCCCAAGTTCTGAAGGAGTCGATACCTGAAGACGTAACTCCTGAAGGACTCAACACCTGAAGACGTAACTCCTGAAGGACTCAACACCTGAAGACGTAACTCCTGAAGGACTCAACACCTGAAGAGCCCAAGTTCTGAAGGAGTCGATACCTGAAGACGTAACTCCTGAAGGACTCAACACCTCAAAGTGCCCAACTCCTGAAGGACTCAACTTCTGAAGGACTCAACACCTAAAGGACTGAACACCTGAAGGACTCAACACCTGAAGGGCCCAACACCTGAAGGACTCAACACCTGAAGGGCCCAACACCTGAAGGACTCAACACCTCAAGGACTCAACACCTGGCTGTGTCCCTGCTCAGGTGGGCGTAAACCTCACCTCCCCACAAGTCATTAGTGTTGGCTGCCCCACTTTTTCTACCTGAGAGAAATTTACCTCAATAGGAAAACAAAAATCACATAATGGCTTTGACCTTTGACCCAACCCTTTGACCCAATGACCTACCCTCCCTCCCACAAAGGCAGTGAGGTACCTTTATGATGAAATTATTGATAGATGGAAACTCGACTTAAGATTCAAATACACAAAACAAAAACAAAAACACCAACAAAAACACCTCAGCCCTAACAACCAACAGAGGTAAGGTCATGAATAGTACCCCCCCCCCCCTAACCAGAACCTGGTCGAGGGGGTAAAAAGGATAGGTCACCCCCCCCCCTTAATGGCTCCCCGCTCGTAAATATGAAAGCCGGATGTCGTTTTTATTTCCCACAAACACACACACCCACCCAAGACACATACGCACACACACACACACACACACACCCAACACACACACACTCAACACACACACACCTCCAGTACCCTGTTCCTGTGTTGTGCATACCTACTCCTTTACCTGTTTCATTCATCATCATCATCATCATCATTATCTTTTTTCCTCTTCCCTTCGTCTGTCTTTCTCGGTAATGGTTGTAATCCTATTTTATATTACCATAATATGATAATACCTCTAGTTCCTTGACCCTCAGCAACCACCATCACAACCCCCACCTATCACTCCTCTCCCTCCCTCTCCACTCCCTCTCAGTACCCACTCATGACGTCCTCACTAAAGTCCTGTGTAATGTTTGCTGGCACTGAAGACACACACAGCCAAAATTACGAGGAGATTCTAGTGTGGACAGAGGGATAGACAGAGGGATAGACAGAGGGATATAGACCACACAGGCAAAACGCATTAATGTCTCTCTCTCTCTCTCTCTCTCTCTCTACACACGGGCTAGAGTAGGTCCCGTTGGTCCACCTCCACCTCTCACTAACTCTCTAGCACTACACATCAAACGACCTTGACAGTGTTATCAGTACCGGAAGCTCTCAATATACACTGCTATCTCTGAACCATTGGTCACACAGCTTACAAAAACCTCACAGTAGGGTCCAAATTCACAAAGATTCACGAGGTTTAATTTTCTCTTCCTCAACCCCCCCCCTCCTTCCCTCCTTCACTCCCCTCCTTCCTTCTCTTCGCCTTCACCCCATTCCTTCTCTTCTCCCTTCGCTCTATGTATCTAATTAAGGTCGAGTCTCAGTATAGATCTGACGCCATTTTGGGGAGACACTAATTCAGAACCTTGGCATAATTCAGGCAGTTAAGAGACACTATAACATCTCCACTTATGAGAAGAAAAATATCTTTAACACACACACACACACACACACACACACACACACACACACACACACACACACACACCATTGTAAAAATTATCAATAACTTGTAATACTGTAACACTGTCACTATGTTGAAATGAACTGTAGTTTGAGCTTTTCCCCATCTAAGTTATTATATGTCTTATTTGTGTCACTTATGCTACTTGTATATTATTTGTAATTCGTAACCCACTCCCCAAATATGTAACTGTATATTTTCAGCCTTCTGGCTGCCAAGCTCTTTCAATAAACCGTTAATTATTATTATTATTATTACACACACACACACACACACACACACACACACACACACACAATAACATTCACTACCAAATATCTTCCTTTAATTAGATATAAGAGTAGGCATAATGTCAGTGAAGTCTCAGTGTACTATCGACGCTGTAAGGAATGTTTACGTCGAGAGAGAGAGAGAGAGAGAGAGAGAGAGAGAGAGAGGCATAACTCCACAGCTGGCCTCATATCAGCTCCACCCGTCAACACGCAACACACACACTAATATAATTCACACTTGGGAAGATTGCCATAACTTATTCACTGTCTCGGTACACGTGCAGCTGGATGAGTTGGTGGAGGCAGCTGGATGAGTTGGTGGAGGCAGCTGGATGAGTTGGTGGAGGCAGCTGGACGAGTTGGTGGAGGCAGCTGGACGAGTTGGTGGAGGCAGCTGGACGACTTGGTGGAGACAGCTGGACGACTTGGTGGTGGCAGCTGGACGACTTGGTGGAGGCAGCTGGACGACTTGGTGGAGGCAGCTGGACGACTTGGTGGTGGCAGCTGGACGACTTGGTGGTGGCAGCTGGACGACTTGGTGGAGGCAGCTGGACGACTTGGTGGTGGCAGCTGGACGACTTGATGGAGGCAGCTGGACGACTTGGTGGAGGCAGCTGGACGACTTGGTGGAGGCAGCTGGACGACTTGGTGGAGGCAGCTGGACGACTTGGTGGAGGCAGCTGGACGACTTGGTGGAGGCAGCTGGACGACTTGGTGGTGGCAGCTGGACGACTTGGTGGAGGCAGCTGGACGACTTGGTGGAGGCAGCTGGACGAATTGGTGGAGGCAGCTGGACGACTTATTGGAGGCAGCGGGACGACTTGGTGGTGGCAGCTGGACGACTTGGTGGTGGCAGCTGGACGACTTGGTGGTGGCAGCTGGACGACTTGGTGGTGGCAGCTGGACGACTTGGTGGAGGCAGCTGGACGACTTGGTGGAGGCAGCTGGACGACTTGGTGGAGGCAGCTGGACGACTTGGTGGAGGCAGCTGGACGACTTGGTGGAGGCAGCTGGACGACTTGGTGGTGGCAGCTGGACGACTTGGTGGAGGCAGCTGGACGACTTGGTGGAGGCAGCTGGACGACTTGGTGGAGGCAGCTGGACGACTTATTGGAGGCAGCTGGACGACTTGGTGGTGGCAGCTGGACGACTTGGTGGTGGCAGCTGGACGACTTGGTGGTGGCAGCTGGACGACTTGGTGGAGGCAGCTGGACGACTTGGTGGTGGCAGCTGGACGACTTGGTGGAGGCAGCTGGACGACACACACACACACACAAGTGGTAGGAGTGAGACAGATACAATAAAGAAGCTAAGTAGAATAGTTTAACCCAGTTTGAGATTGTAAACTGACCTTATTACACCTCTCTCTCTCTCTCTCTCTCTCTCTCTCTCTCTCTCTCTCTCCCTCCCTCTCTAGTTTCTCGTTTTCTCTCTCTCTTTCCTCCTTCCCTCTCTCTTTCTCGTGTTCTCTCTCTCTCTCTCTCCGCCTCTTTAAAGAAGAACTTAGTACCACAAGAGGCGGCGGCATGGCGGGAGTGTGTGTGTGTGTTGACCAGATTATCCTGGACGTCTTCCAGATGTGTCCCTTACCATCCCCACCACGACACACAGCACCCCTGGTAGGTATACGACACACGACACCCTGGTAGGCATACGACACACAACACCCCTGGTAGGTATACGACACACAACACCCCTGGTAGGTATACGACACACAACACCCCTGGTAGGCATACGACACACAACTGAGCCCATAACACTAAAACGTAACTCATATTTACTTTAATAAAACAAATACGACATCTCTTACCTAACCACTGTGACTATATTTACTCGATGTGATGCTGCACTAGTGAGAGTCTGTAGTTTATAAGAGGCAAAACCCATCACATGTGGTCTCTCTCCCAGCAGCGATGGAAGATATTGAAGAAGTTTAAAATTATGGGAGGAGGAGGAGGAGAAGGGGGAGGAGGAAGAGAAGGAGGAAGAGGAGGAGGGGGTGAGGAGGAGGGGGGAGGAGGAGGGGAAGGGGGAAGAGAAGGAGGGGGAGGAGGAAGTCAATGTATACAATAGCAGTAAAAATAAAAATAAAATGTATGTTCAAATTTTAGCTTCGTGACACAACACAACACAACACAACACAGTATAAACATATGACACACACCACTAGTAGCTATGAGGTGAGTAGCAACACCCAGCCAGCCTACAACACCCACACACACACCTGATTTATATAGTCATCATACAAATACAGTGGATCAGATGCAACATACTGACCGTTGTTCACCTAAACAGTCGTAATTATTTCAGCTGTGAGTGTGTTAAGTGCTACACGGGACTTCCTGGGTGGAACGTAGGAAAAAAAAGTCACGTATGGGGAAAAAAGTCACGTTGGGAAAAAAGTCACGTGGGGAAAAAAGTCACGTGGGGAAAAAAGTAAAATTTGGAAAAAAAAGTCACGTGGGGAAAAGTCAGGTTGAGGAAAAACTAACGTAGGGAAAAAAGTCACAGAAAAAAATACAAGAAGAAAACACAAGAAAAAAAAACGAAAAAAAAGTCGACACAAGGTAGATGAAAGTACAGTTATCAGATACACGTACAGGTATAGATAATTAAGCACAGGTGTTCCCAATTAATCACAGGTAACTTACAAAAAAAAAAACACCAAGAACATTACAATAGACATTTACCAGCTCACAGGAACAGATTCTTTTAGACCTTACACTGTTATCGTTCCTGGAGGCATAAAACTATACTGAACTGAACTGTCATTAACCTACACCGCAAACTACCCGAAGAATGACATCAAAATTACACTGACACTCGACCTTCAGATGGCCATTACACCCGGAACCAATCAGAGGACAAAATTATGTTAGTGGTCGAGGGTGTGTGTGTGTGTGTGTGTGTGTGTCGGCCAGAGAGTCACGGCTGGACACTCGCAATGTTGTCACCGAAATTCCGCTGTTTCTCAGAATGCCAACATCACTTTACACCTCTTCGGCGTCTCCTGCAGTAGAGGAATATTTGCTGCGAGATGACATCGAATACCGAGATATTTCGTCGAGGGCAATAATCATTTTTACACAAGATCTGGTCACTACCGAGACTAAATTAAGAGGTTGGTAGTTATAAATGAGTTGGTTAAATTTGTCATAATATTGGTGTCCGGAACAGCTTGACTTTACACACACACACACACACACACTACTACTACTACTACTGCTGTTCACTACACTCCCCTGACAAGTGTTTAAGTGGACGTACTGTACAATTATCTCACTTTCCAGTACAGTATTTTCGTCACAAAACACAACCTGTCTCTCTCTCTCTCTCTCTCTCTCTCTCTCTCTCTCTCTCTCTCTCTCTTAACACTGTAGGTCACCATTATCAACCTCAGTATTGCTGTTGGCTCACTACACCTACTGATCAAACTTCAACTATATACAGTATTTTTACGATCTGTGTGTGTGTGTGTGTGTGTGTGTGTGTGTGTGTGTGTGTGTGTGTGTGTGTGTATGTGTGTGTGTGTGTGTGTGTGTGTGTGTGTGTGTGTGTGTGCACCATTCACTCCTACAGCCCTCAGGATCAACATCATCACAAGAGAAGTATTCATCCTCCCCAGAGTCGCTCTCGAGGCCTCAGGGACTCTCACCCCCCTCTTGAAGGCTCAGTAACCTTTTCTCCTCCTCAAGTTTTACCAACCACTCGGGGCTTTTGGGAGCGTTGAGGAGCTTCTAGGCTCCTCTCAGCGCTGCGGAACTTGTAAGCACCTCGAGTAATGGCAAATAAAAAGCTTCAGTGCCCCCCCCCCCCCCCAAAGCTTCACTGTGAATCTTTGAAGCTTCACGGTTCTTACTAACAGCTGTGGGAGGTTCTGTTATCTCCTCCTGGTGAGTGAAGAACCTCTCGTAAGTCCTCTTGTGGGTTGACAGCTTCCCACCTCTTAATACAATGTGAAGAATTTTTTTTCTTATCTCCGATCTCTCAGCGTTGTGGTAGACTTTTCCCCACACCTCGTAACACAACATTGCCTGAAGATCACTCGCTGATAGCTCAAGTCTTCGGTACGTCGACTAGTTTCCGATACTGTTGTTGCTAGAGTCAAGTACACTTAGGGGTGTTTCTAGTGGTATTATTTAGTGATTAACGTCGTGATGTAGGCAGTCAGTCTTTACACACACACACACACACACAAACACCTAAGATGGGTCGACTATCCATCCACTGACCCAACTATCCACTATCCATCTTCTACCATCAGCCCTCACGCCACGATAGAGGGAGGTGGATGCATTAAGAAACTCACCAACAAAACCACTACCACAAGCTACTTTAAGGAACACACAACTGCCTTACGGAACACAACTGCAGTAAAGAACACATAACAGCTTTACGGAACACAGTTACATTAAGGAACACACCAACAAGACGCACTCCCACTACTGCATCACATTGACAAAATTAACAGAGAGAGAGAGAGAGAGAGAGAGAGAGAGAGAAACTTGTGAGAATGAAAAGTCGGGTCGCTGCACTGAATTAGCATATACACTAGTACTTACGGTGATGAAGAAATATTAATAATTCTCTCTCTCTCTCTCTCTCTCTCTCTCTCTCTCTAATCTAACGCTAACCAAACCTAACTTAACGCTAACCTAACCTAATTTAATACCAACTTAATCAAACGCTAACCTAACCTATCCCTAACGCTAACCTAACCCCAGAGGTATAGAGTTAGGGTGTTTAATGATCAAGTTAAATGTACTGTAGAGGTGGGTGACAAATCCTCAGGTGATCCCTACAGTTACTCGTTATTAACAGGTACCAGACGTGTGGCCGATTACGATTACAACGTTCAATTTTCATTTTTTCTTGATTAGATTACAATTATGATAACAATCGTTTCAATACATTTGCTTACGATTAGAACTACATTCATGATAACAGCTACAGGAAACTCGGTAACATAACTACATTCAAATAAGAACTACAGGAAACTAGGTAACATTTGATTAGGTAGAATCTACATAATGAGATACAAGTAAAAAATTCAGCTTTGACTTGAACACTGCAACTTGAACTGGTTATACCAAAATGGCTGAGGATAGATGGAGCCATTTTGTACGGGCAGTGAGTAGCACGACATATCCTACAGGAGTGTCCTTTGGTACTGATGAGGTGCCCCGTACCCTGCCTCGGGGGAGTAGGACATGAAGGACTTGTGGTAGTGGTGGGGAAGGATCTGTGGTGGTGGTGAAATATGAGAGGTCCTTTGCCATGTACTACGATCTTGTAAATAATCGAATATTATATATATTTTACTTGTAATCATATTGTAATGACTGAATAAAACGATTTTTTGGCTGGATTACAATTACGATTACAAACTATAGAAGAAGTTAGATTATGATTACAATATGATTAAAGGTTTTTGAAAAATGGTGTATTATAATTACATTGTGATTACATAGATCAAAATTATTTGATTATAATTGCGATTATGAATATACCAAAATCGTTATCAATTACGATTACAAGATTATTATTATCATCAGCCTTATGTCTGACAGGTACACGGGACAAGACAGACCATAAAACACGAGAAGTAATCACTATAGTGTGTGTGTGTGTGTGTGTGTGTGGTCGTAACGAGTGACTTGTTAACCAGGCAGCGTCTCCTCTCTAATAGCCCCCCCCCCCCCAGCAGGGTCCACACATCCTCTCCCCCTCCATCAACCCCTCACAGCTACAGCCGTCCCCTCCCTGCCGCCCCCCCCTTGCTAATCCTTACCTGCTAATCCCTACCTGTAACCCCTTCCCTGCCACCCCTTCCTGTTAATCCCTACCTGTTATCTTTCCCTGTCACCCACCCTTCCAACAACACCCTACTTTACACTGTGTCGCACCATACCACACAATCACTATCACCACATCACACAATTACCACCACCGTCCCACACAATTACCACACCACAATCACCACCACACCACAATCACCACCACACTACCAGTCACCACCACACTACCAGTCACCACCACCACTAGACTATCATGCTTTAATCAAGGTGCCATTCATCAGTGCCACTCAGTTTGCACCCGCCCACTCTGTCTGTCTCACCCACACACAACACCTAACCATATATTACAGCTATACACACCAGCCTGTTGGGGCCTCAAGCTGCTACACTGTTGATGTTTTATTATTATTATTATTATTATTATTATTATTATTATTATTATTATTGTTAGTAGTAGTAGTAGTAGTAGTAGTAGTAGTAGTAGTAGTAGTAGTAGTAGTAGTAGTAGTAGTAGCAGTAGTAGTAGTAGTAGATCTGCGGCTCAACTAATTTAACACAGATAGGATAGCTACTTATGTATTAGGATATATTTAATATTAAGGTAATTAAATGGTGGCGAAGGTGAGGCTATTGGGGGAGGCTGGAGGCCACGTTTAAAAAAAAGTAGTAGTAGTAGTAGTAGTAGTAGTAGTAGTAGTAGTAGTAGTAGTAGTAGTAGTAGTATAGCAATAACAAAAAGCAATTTATTTTCTGGGTAGGGTAGGAGGACTGGAGTGAATGACTGTGTGTGTGTGTGTGTGTGTGTGTGTGTATCCTCCCTCACATATATGTCACGTCTAATAACGAAAGGTGAGGACAACAAACCTTTTTTTTAATCAACAAATAACTGGTAACTGATCTACAGCGTAAGCTCCACCCACATTTGACCTCCATAGCAACTGATACATTCTACGTGTGAGCTGATTGGCTGCTGGTGCAACTAATACATTCTGCGTGTTAGCTGATTGGCTGTTGGTTGCTTGGTGACTCGCACTATAGCAACCAATCAGCTAACAAGAATACAGTAAAAGTTTCTAAAGGAAGTCAAAGGTTTGTAGGCGGGGTTAAGTCAGTAGGTCACCAGTGTGTTCCCGCCCAATGACTTACTCAAGAAAAGTGATAATTCTGGTCTTTGTTGTGTTTTGTTTAGTCATTACGAGTCACTGGAAATACTTCATTATTTCCAGCAGTTGTAGCGCTGGTATGGGGTTTAAGAACAATTAACTTCGTCATCACTAAAACCCAGAGATCATTGTGGGTAATTATCTAAGTGTGTTTGTGGGAAACTATTGGGTCAGAAACAACCACCAGCTCCACCAACCCCATTCTCCCCTCTCCTATATCACCCATTACACCCTCTCCCCTCACCGTCCCAGGTCGCCATTACCCTGGAGGCAGACGGTGATAGAGGTGAGGGAGGGAGGGGGGGGGACACCTATGACGCACTACGAGACGCCACTATATAATGTGACAATCTTTCCCCTCCTTCCCCCTCATCTACCCCTTCCTGCACCTCGTCCCATCACCGTTCCCCCTCCTTCCCCCTCCCTTACCCCTTCCTGCACCTCGTCCCATCACCGTTTCTCCCCCTTCCCCTTCCCCACCCCTTCCTGCACCTCGTCCCATCACCGTTCCCCCTCCTTCCCCCTCCCTTACCCCTTCCTGCACCTCGTCCCATCACCGTTTCTCCCCCTTCCCCTTCCAACCCCTTGACGTATGATTGAAAGAAAACGAGATTAAGGACAGTGAAGTTCAAATGGAAAATGAAAACGGAGGTCAGAGGTCAGGGGGGGGGGGGGGGTAGGTCACAGGTATACAGTGGAGAGGAGCGTTTGATCCTACAGTTGTATTCAGTAGACAGATACCAGCACCCCCATGTACTGCCGGGTTACACAGGCTCATGGTAAATGCATTTTAATCCCTCCTGATCCTGATACGCTGCCGTGGTTTCAGACTCTCCCTATGAGTAAACAAAGGGTGAGGGGTACCAGTTCTTCATTCATTCATTCACTCAGGTGCCCCAGAAGAACGTATTCACCATCACGGTTCTGAGCACTCTTGACATATCAAACGGTATATGCCTGTCCTAAAAAAGTGATGCGTTGTACAGTAAATGTCTCTCCGGAGTCCGAATTACCTGAAGATTAACCTCCCTCCCCAGGTTATGTCATCATCCTCAAGGGTCAAGTCTTCCATCTTCAAGTGACACACCACCAGCACTTGGCCAACACAATGTTTACAAAGCCCTCTAGATGTTAATGCTCACAACACATCGGTATACAAGGTACACGGTGTGGGCTTTGTACATATAAACATCAAAGGACATTGTACACATAATCAAGGCAACTGTAAACTTAACCAGCAGGAACCTTACATACTCAGATCAACAGAACCCTCCCCCCCCCCCCAACTCCCGGTTTATGTAAGGTTTAAGTGATACTATAAAGCGTCTCGCCCTCATAGTCGATCCCCCCCCCTCTTGAGAGTGAGGATGGGTGGGTGGCTGCCAATATGTAAAATGTACAAATATGTGAGGGTGACGTGTGCCCACTACCCCTGCCCACCTCCCTACTGTTACGTCCGCTACGGCCCTTCTGTGTGTGCGTGTGTGTGCGTGCGTGTGTGTGTGTGTGTGTGTGTGAGACCTTTGAATCCGTAAAATCAAACGACGGGACCTTAAAACGTCAACTAAACAGCTTAAACACACACACACACACACACACACACACCACCTCACAACGACCTGACACCTCGTTCTGGTCTCATGTTTATTTACGAGGGTTCGATTGTGTTGCCTCCTCCTCCTCCTCCTCCTCCTCCTGCTGCTGCTCACCCCGTCACTCACCACGATTTATTCAGTTCCTGTTCATTCATCCATTTATTTTGTGTGTCCGTTTGAGGGTTACGCCTTTAGATAATAATAATAATAATAATAGTAATAATAATAATAATAATAATAATAATAATAGTAATAATAATAATAGTAACAATAATAACAAAAACAACAAAAATAATAACAAAAATAAATAAATTAACCCAACAAGAGCCACAAGCCACTAGCGTTCCCCCTCCACCACACACACACACACACACACACACACACACACACACACAATATATTACACTATAAACTTTAAATGTGTCTTAAAAAATCCATCTATATTGCACAGAATATATTAAGTAGAGCCTCGGGTATCAAGTATATTCAATAGAGCATCAGATAGAGCCTCGGGGGTTAAAAATATTTAATAGAGCCTTAGATAGAGCCCCAGATATATAAATATATCTACAGAGCCTTAGATAGAGCCTCACGTATTAAATATAAAGTTTTGTTTCTCGCGCTACACAAAAACACGGGAGAAATATGGCCGTAGGTTGGCTTAGCTGCTTAATCCTTATATATTTATTGGTAACCGAACACGGGGATTAACACGGGCAGCAATTCTACTTATAGGGCCGGATGAAGACTTGGGACAAATACACGAGGCCAACACCGTGTGAATTATCCGTGTAAATGCAAGTGAGTAAGAATGTGTGTGTGAAGAAGTGCTCGTTTTATGTTCGTCCTGCAGTACACACACACACACACACACACACACACCGCACGAGTGTTTTTCCTACACTGTAATAACCTGCAGCAGTTCAAAACATCCTGCTTCATATGCTATACATTCAGGCTCTCTCACAGGGGCACGCCTCGGTGAACAGGTGTAATTAGTTCGCTGAGGTCAATGAACAGGTGTAAGGTCGCTGACGTCAATGAACAGGTGTAAGGTCGCTGAGGTCAATGAACAGGTGAAAGGTCGCTGAGGTGAGTGGACAGGTGTATGGTCGCTGAGGTCAATGGACAGGTATAAGGTCGCTGAGGTCAATGAACAGGTGTAAGGTCGCTGAAATCAAAGAACCGGTGTAATAAGGTCACTGAGGCCAACAGGTGACACACACACACACACACACAAAACATGACCTAAAATGAGTAAAGGTCATGCATTATGCCACCTGACCATTATATCACTGTTATTGTATTTATATTTGTAATTCCATCTTACTGTAATGCTGTTTGTAGTTGTTATCTTGCTGTAATGTATCCTATTTAACATATAACTACCAAGAAGCGTTCGGTTGTTCGGGCGTGTTTATCCAACTACAAACAGCACTGGCAACCCCATCTACCTTAATGATGGAAGTGGCATATTCCTCTCTCTCTCTCTCTCTCTCTCTCTCTCTCTCTCTCTCTCTCTCTCTCCCACATAACACACACCAGCGCCACTTTATACATTCAACAGCATCCAGGAGGAGTAGGTTCCCCCTTGATCAGAAAACGATGATAACCTAACATGGAGGGCGTCTAGTGGCGGGGGAGAGGCACACACTATCTGTAATCTTACGAGAAGTAATCTTGTGTAAGGAGATCCCTGGCCCATCTTAGCATGGATACTAGACCCCACCTGTGGCTAGTCGGTGCTTCCCTCCCTTACCTCCCTCCCCTGCCTTTCCCTCCCTCAATCCATTCCCTCCCCTCTCTCCCCTGCCTTCCCTTTCTCCCTCCCTTCCCTTCACCTCACTCCATTCCCTCCCTTACCTACCTCCTTCTCTCCCTCCCCTTCCTCCCTTCTTCACTCCATTCCCTCTCTCTCTCTCCCTCCCACCTCCTTCCTTCCCTCCCTCCCTTCCTCACTCCATTCCCTCCCTTACCTCCCTCCCCTTCCTTCCTTCCTTCCCTCCCTTCCTACACTCCATTCCCTCTCTCTCTACCTCCCCTCCCTTCCCTCACGCCTCTCTCCTCACCTTCCCCCACAACCCACCCACAGTACCAAGGCAGATTTCGTCGATGGAACAGATCTGGTGGTTCATGGGGAAGCCTACGTCAGGGTCTTCATTATTCCCACGAGAAAGTATCGAAGGAAACATCTAGTTGGTTGAGCTAATATTGTTTTTGGTATTATTATTATTGTAGTAGTAGTAGTAGTAATAGTAGTAGTAGTAGTAGTAAGTAGAAGTACATATTACCACTACTTTTCCCATGTGCTATAAGAGATACGGTCATACAAGCGATCAATACCAGGTGACCGGTCCATGGTGTGGTGTGGTGTGGCGAGGTGGTCCATGGTGTGGTGTGATGTGGCGAGGTGGTCCATGGTGTGGTGTGGTGTGGCGAGGTGGTCCATGGTGTGGTGTGGTGTGGTGAGGTGGCCTGTGGTGTGGTGTGGCGAGGTGGTCCATGGTGTGGTGTGGTGTGGCGAAGTGGTCTATGGTGTGGTGTGGTGTGGCGAGGTGGCCTGTGGTGTGGTGGCCGCTGGTTGACGGTCTTCTGGCCAGCACAAGAACAATTTACCGCACAGTGTACATGAGTGGTTACCCGAAGCCACGGCAGCTAAGTATCCAACTAACCGCAGCGGACTCCATAACCTGCCAGACTATGACGTGACCGTTGATGGTGTGTCCGTTTATGGTAGGGGTGTGTCCGTTTATGGTAGGGGTGTGTCCGTTTATGGTAGGGGTGTATCCGTTTATGGTAGGGGTGTGTCCGTTTATGGTAGGGGTGTGTCCGTTTATGGTAGGGGTGTGTCCGTTTATGGTAGAGGTGTGTCCGTTTATGGTAGGAGTGTGTCCGTTTATGGGAGGGGTGTGTCCGTTTATGGTAGGGGTGTGTCCGTTTATGGTAGGGGTGTGTCCGTTTATGGCAAAGTCTTACCTAACCTAACCTAACACAGTCCTACCCCCAAGAGTTATATACGAGTATAATACCAGTTCCATTGTAAACAAGGCTGGGTTATCATCAGACTACAACAAAGGCTTATGTGCTGAGTTATAATAATACTCCCGCGTCAGACTTACCGCAGCTTAAACGCGGAGAAATACCAAAGCTTAATCCTTCATCAAGCCTATTCAGAAGCTTAAATAAATAGATGCTATGACTTACTAAACTATTGCTACCCAGACGCCGGTAGGTAATAAGCTTTTATATACTGCTCAATAACACACAACAAGTGAACACATTTCGTATTAGACTTTATCCAGAGGTAAACATTGTGTGAAGTCTTAAAGGAACTAGAAGACTTCACCTCCCTGTCTTCAATTATAAGTCTCAACACAGCCCTCAACATGACAAACTCACACTTCAACACAGCCTTCAACATGACAAACTCACACTTCAACACAGCCTTCAACATGACAAACACACACTTCAACACAGCCCTCAACATGACAAACACACACTTCAACACAGCCCTCAACACACAAACACTTCACCACAGCCCCAAACACACACCCTACACCCAGGCCACACCATACTGAACACAGTGTAAGGCCCCCGCCCCCCAAAATAACAAAGTTTCCGTCGTGGCTTGGCGGGGCTGGAGGAAGAATGCAAAGTATTGATCAAGCGCGCATACCGATGTCCCATTGTTTGTTGTTGTTTGGAAAGAGAGGGAGGGTGGGAGGGGGGTTGAGGTGGTCCAGGAGGCGCACCCAATACCACCCACATACAGTATATCCATCCACCCATACATACATACATACATCCATACATCCATCCATACATACATACATACATACATCCATACATACATCCATACATCCATACATACATACATCCATACATCCATCCATACATACAGTACATACATCCACCCATACATACATACATACATACATACATACAGTTTTAATATATATTTTACGGTTATGAAAAATATGTTGATATGCAAATATATTTTAGGTATATTTGTCGGGTTTTTTAAACAAACGCCAAATATCCCAGATTAAATAGACTGTATATTAGGGTTAATTAGTTTTATCCTCGTGTGATATTCTGTAATGATTTTTTTCCCCTGTAATAAGTAAAAGAGTAAATCATGTCCCGGGTTAGGTTAGGTTAGGTTAGGTTAGGTTAGGTTAGGTTAGGTTAGGTTGGGTTAGGTTAGGTTAGGTTAGGTTAGGTTAGGTTAGGTTAGGTTAGGTTGGGTTGGGTTAGGTTAGGTTAGGTTAGGTTAGGTTGGGTTGGGTTAGGCTAGGTTAGGTTAGGTTAGGTTGGGTTAGGTTAGGTTAGGTTAGGTTTATAATCTTCTTAAAATTTCATGTATTTGTCTTGTTCTTTAAATAGTACTAACCCAACCTAACCTAACCTAACCTAACCTAACCTAACCCAACCTAACCTAACCTAACCTAACCTAACCTAACCTAACCTAACCCAACCCAAGCCACCCCACCCCAACCCAACATAACCTAACCCAACCAAACCTAACCTAACCTAACCTAACCCAACCTAACCTAACCTAACCAAACCTAACCTAACCCAACCCAAGCCACCCCACCCCAACCCAACCAAACCTAACCTAACCTAACCCAACCTAACCTAACCCAACCTAACCTAACCCAACCTAACCTAACCTAACCCAACCCAAGCCACCTCACCTCAACCCAACATAACCTAACCTAACAAACAAGCATTCAACTCTTAAATAAATTCAACAAAAGCAAAACATAACAGGAAGAATAAATAATTTGTTTTGTTAACGGTCAAAAGCTTCCGTTGACGGGGTGTTATGTTATTAAACGGATAAATTACTGTACGAGTTGTATAATAATATTCTACGCTATATAATGTGTTACCAGGACGGATATCACTATACTGTTGACGTTAGGCGCGGTAAAGAGTCTAAGAGTTATTTGGTAAGAGATAAGAGTTATTTGGTAAGAGGTAAGAGTTATTTGGTAAGAGGTAAGAGTTATTTGGTATGAGGTAAGAGTTATTTGGTAAGAGTCTAAGAGTTATTTGGTAAGAGTCTAAGAGTTATTTGGTAAGAGGTAAGAGTTATTTGGTAAGAGGTAAGAGTTATTTGGTATAAGGTAAGAGTTATTTGGTAAGTAAGAGTTATTTGGTAAGAGTTTAAGAGTTATTTGGTATAAGGTAAGAGTTATTTGGTATAAGGTAAGAGTTATTTGGTAAGAATCTAAGAGTTATTTGGTATGACGTAAGAGTTATTTGGTATAAGGTAAGAGTTACTTGGTATGAGGTAAGAGTTATTTGGTATGACGTAAGAGTTACGGTAAGATTTAAGAGTTACGGTAATTGTCAAGAGTTAAGAATTAAGGTAATTGCCCAGGGATAGAGAGCAGGAGTTACGACACCTTGGATAATATGAAGCAGTGAATATATACTAACTAAGACTACCATCATACACGAATACCACCGCTGGCAGACAGCTGGTGAAACATTCGCCAGGCGCAGATGCCTTTAGGGGGTAATGATGCGGAGGTGAACGCCAGGCACTGCTTATTGCCCGTGTTGGCGTCATTGAACGTCAGAGTAAAGAGCTTCCACGTGGCGATGGATGAAAGCTTTGTAAACTGCTCTGCATTTAGGTCAGAGTCAGCGTCAGTGCGAGCAATCAACAGCGCCAGGCAGTCCCCTTTAATCTACAATCACTGACTAACGGGGGAGGTGGCAGGAGGGGTGGGGGGTGACAGGAGGGGTGGGGGGTGACAGGAGGGGTGGGGGGTGACAGGAGGGGTGGGGGTGACAGGAGGGGTGGAGGGGATGATAGGAGGGGTGGGGGGGTGACAGGAGGGGTGGGGGATGACAGGAGGGGTGGAGGGGATGATAGGAGGGGTGGGGGGGTGACAGGCGGGATGGGGGGTGACAGGAGGGGGGGGGGTGACAGGAGGGGTGGGGGGTGACAGGAGGGGTGGGGGTGACAGGAGGGGTGGGGGGTGACAGGAGGGGTGGGGGGGTGACAGGAGGGGTGGGGGGTGACAGGAGGGGTGGGGGTGACAGGAGGGGTGGAGGAGACAGGAGGGGTGGGGGAGACAGGAGGGGTGGAGGGGGATGATACGAGGGGTGGGGGGTGACAGGAGGGGTGGGGGGTGATAGGAGGGGTGGAGGGGATGATAGGAGGGGTGGGGGGTGATAGGAGGGGTGAGGAGGGGGAGGAAGGGTGGGGGTGACAGGATGGGTGGGAGTGACAGGAGGTGAAGGGGAAGCAAGAGGGGTGGGGGGCAGGAGGGGAAGAGGGTGGAAGGGGGGAGGGAGGGGGGTGGTGGTGGTAATTATGGTGATGCATTGCCTGTATGTTGAGGACTCCTTGTGGCATCTATCTCCCTCCCCACCCCTCTCATCTTACCCTCCCTCACTCCTCACCATCTCTCCTCATCTCTTCCCCATCACCCCTCCCCTCCCGTTTCCCCCTCCATCAAACCCTCCCGTTTCCCCTCCCTCGCTGCTCCCCTCTTCCCCTCACCTTGATCTCCCCATTAACTCCTCACCTGGGGAGTGACGACACAGGTGTGAGCTGAGGGTAAACCAAGCAGCTGGGCTCTCTCTCTCTCTCTCTCTCTCTCTCTCTCTCTCTCTCTCTCTCTCTGAGCATACAAACAGCGAAAACACACACACACACACACACACACACACAAACACACACACACACACACACACACACACACACACACACACAGCCTTTATAAATCACGGTGAGCAAGACAAGCAAATGCAGCCAATCCAGACTGGTGATTAAGTGTATGTGTGTGTGTGTGTGTGTGTGTGTGTGTGTGTGTGTCCTCTCCTTGACCCCGACGAGCGTCTCTTTGTCATTCTAAGACTTCTGTTGAGCACCTGAGAAAGTTGTGTCATTAATCATTACCTTTTATCCTTTTATACACCTTGAGAGAGAGAGAGAGAGAGAGAGAGAGAGAGAGAGAGAGAGAGAGAGAGAGAGAGAGAGAGAGAGAGAGAGAGAGAGCTATCACATACACCTCACCCGCTGTCGTTTCACTGAGAACAGGTGAACTCATTACCTATGGTTGGGGTCACGACGTAATTCCGACACCATCTCATCTCTACGTAGGTGTGATAGGTAGAGAAAGTGTTTCCTTACGACCAGTTTGGGAGCGAGATAAAGAGAGGAGGGAGGGGGCTAGGTGGGGTGGTGGTAGTGGTGGTTATAGGTGGGTGGGTAGAGGTAGGTGGTGATGTGGTCGTAGCTATGGTGGTCGTGATAGTAGTCGTAGGTGTTTACTGATGGTGGAAAGAGATAGGGGGTCGTCATTGTAATGGTAGCCTTGTAGTGGTGGTGGGGTCGTGGTAGTTTGATGGTTTAGATGGTGGTAACAAAATGGTGGTGGTTGGTGATGGCCGCAGAGGGACAGGGAAAGGGGAATCTCTCTCTCGCTCACCCCCCTTACCCCCCACCCCCCCTCACCCCCCACACCCCTCACCCCTCACCCCCCTCACCCACCACACCCCTTACCTCACCCCCCACACCCCCTCACCCCCTCACCTCACCCCCCACACCCCCTCACCCCCCACCCCCCTCACCCCCCACACCCCCCTCACCCCCCCCCCCCTCACCCCTCACCCTCACCCCCCTCACCCACCACACCCCCCTTACCCCCCACCCCCCGCACCCCCACCCCCACACCCCTCACCCCCACACCCCTCACCCCCCCCACAGTGATCTACCCTTCACGACAAGCGTCATTAAAGGGATCATTCTGCTATTTACATCACCCGAGGCTTACGGTGAGGGAGGTAATGGCCGAAGGTGAGAGACGGAGAGGGAGAGAAGAGAGGGAGAGAAGAGAGGGAGAGGATGGAGTAGGAAGAAGAGGGGGAAGAAAAAAAGAGGGGAAGGATAATGTGAAAGGGAGAGAAGATAAGGGAGAGGATATAGTGAAAAGGAAAGAAGGGGAATGAGACAGAGGAAAGGGAGAGTTTAAGAGAGAAAACGAGAGATAAGGGAGACAAAGGGAGAAGTAAAGAAGAATATATAAAAGGGAGAGAAGAAGGGAGATGAGAGTGTGAAGGGTACAGGGACGACAGGAGAAAGGAGAGAGATGGGAGACAGTGAAGACGAGAGAACGAGAGATAAAGGGAGAAGAGAAGAGAAGGTTAGAGAGAGAGGTAAGGGAGAGACTAAGGAAAGGAGGGTGTGAGAGGTGAGGCAGAAGAGGAGGAAGAGAGAATGAGGGACGATATGTAGAAGGAAAAGAGAGAGAGGGGAGAGAGAGAGAGAACTGAGTCAGCTGGTTCACACATACAACCATGGCGAGAGAAGAAAGGTCAGTGTAATGGTCCTTCAAGAATTTCTGCCCCTTCTTCAGGTCTCTCTCTCTCTCTCTCTCTCTCTCTCTCTCTCTCTCTCTCTCTCTCTCTCTCGGGGGGCTGGATTGCTAGAGTTAAAGTGTTGGATCAAGTGTTGGGATCATCTTACACCATCATCACCCGTCCGCAACTTTACCACCATCACCACCATCACCACCACAGTCACTACCACCCAAAGGAAGTTTACCTCATGCAGGCACAAGTGGCGGCGGTGCATGAGGCAACACACACACACACACACACACACACACACACACACACACTAAGTTTCATCGGCATCTATTCGTCTTTAGTCGAGTTATCAATATCAGATTATACCCGGACAAAGGCACACACGGACAAGCGGGCGTAACAGGGGACAATAATGATCCTCCCCTTGTAAGACTAGGGAGAAGACTAAGGAGAAGAGAAGAGAAGAGAAGAGAAGAGAAGAGGTGACACACGAGAGTTGGCCTGAGCAAATACCAGCAGAGAATCCCAGCGATATTAAGGCGACATAAGGGACTCCCATCACCAGCCAGCCTGCCCGTCACCCTCCCATCACCAGCCAGCCTGCCCATCACAATCCCATCACCAGCCAGCCTGCCCATCACCCTCTCATCACCAGCCAGCCTGCCCATCACCCTCCCATCACCAGCCAGCCTACCCATCACCAGCCAGCCTGCCCATCACCCTGCCATCACCAGCCAGCCTACCCATCACCAGCCAGCTTGCCCATCACAATCCCATCAACCAGCCTGACCATCACCCTCCCATCACCAGCCAGCCTGCCCATCACCCTCTCATCACCAGCCAGCCTGCCCATCACCCTCCCATCACCAGCCAGCCTACCCATCACCAGCCAGCCTGCCCATCACCCTGCCATCACCAGCCAGCCTACCCATCACCAGCCAGCTTGCCCATCACAATCCCATCAACCAGCCTGACCATCACCCTCCCATCACCAGCTAGCCTACCCATCACCAGCCAGCCTGCCCATCACCCTGCCATCACCAGCCAGCCTACCCATCACAATCCCATCACCAACCAACCTGCCCATCACCCTGCCATCACCAGCCAGCCTGCCCATCACCCTGCCATCACCAGCCAGCCTGCCCATCACCCTGCCATCACCAGCCAGCCTGACCATCACCCTCCCATCACCAGCCAGCCTGCCCATCACCCTGCCATCACCAGCCAGCCTGCCCATCACAATCCCATCACCAACCAGCTTGCCCATCACCCTGCCATCACCAGCCAGCCTGCCCATCACCCTGCCATCACCAGCCAGCCTGCCCATCACAATCCCATCACCAACCAGCTTGCCCATCACCCTCCCATCACCAGCCAGCCTGCCCATCACAATCCCATCACCAACCAGCTTGCCCATCACCCTGCCATCACCAGCCAGCCTGCCCATCACCCTGCCATCACCAGCCAGACTGCCCATCACCCTGCCATCACCAGCCAGCCTGACTATCACCCTCCCATCACCAGCCAGCCTGCCCATCACCCTGCCATCACCAGCCAGCCTGCCCATCACCGTCCCATCACCAGCCAGCCTGCCCATCACCGTCCCATCACCAGCCAGAGTAAAGAAACATTCGGTGTGGAAAAATGGGGAAGAAGGAGGAGGAGAAGGAGGAGGAAGAAGAGGAAACGACATGGGTAAGGCGGGGAAAGGGGAGGAGACGGAGACGAAAATGGAAAGAAGATAAAGGAAATAGAGAGAGAGAGAGAGAGAGAGAGAGAGAGAGAGAGAGAGAGAGAGAGAGAGAGAGAGAGTCAAGTGGAAGAAAAGTGAGGGGGTAAGAGAGGTTAACGGGAGGAAGAGGAGGATACGGACAAGGCAGGATAAGTAATCTCTCAGAAACAAACGTCGGTGTGTGTGTGTGTATGTGTGTGTCGCCCCGCAGACTGGCCTCAGAGTAAAGTAGATCATCCAGAGCGTAGCCGGTCCTCCTCCACCTCTTCTTCCTCCTCCTCTTCCACCCCCTCCACTAATTCTTCTCTTCAATCTTCCTCTTCCTTCTCTTCCTTCTCCTTTCCTTCCTCCTTCACTCCTCCTCCTCCTCCTCCTGCTGGTGCTCCCAAGGCGAACCAACAAACACAAGCCAGCCAAGGTCCGCGACACCAACACTGAAACACCAACACTAACACCAACACTGAGACACCAACACTGAAACACCAACACTAACACCAACACTGAAACACCAACACCACCACCAACACTGAAACACCAACACCACCACCAACACTGAAACACCACCACCACCACCAACACTGAAACACCAACACCACCACCAACACTGAAACACCACCACCACCACCAACACGGAAACACCAACACCACCACCAACACTGAAACACCAACACCACCACCAACACTGAAACACCAACACCACCACCAACACTGAAACACCACCACCACCACCAACACTGAAACACCACCACCACCACCAACATTGAAACACCAACACCACCACCAACACTGAAACACCACCACCACCACCAACACTGAAACACCACCACCACCACCAACACGGAAACACCAACACCACCACCAACACTGAAACACCAACACCACCACCAACACTGAAACACCACCACCACCACCAACACTGAAACACCACCACCACCACCAACACTGAAACACCACCACCACCACCAACACGGAAACACCAACACCACCACCAACACTGAAACACCAACACCACCACCAACACTGAAACACCACCACCACCACCAACACTGAAACACCACCACCACCACCAACATTGAAACACCAACACCACCACCAACACTGAAACACCACCACCACCACCAACACTGAAACACCAACACCACCACCAACACTGAAACACCACTCCAACACCACTCCAACACCACCACCAACACTGAAACACCACCACACCAACACCACCACCAACACTGAAACACCACCACTGACAGGTTAGCATCATCTCCAACACACCATACACACTAATCTTCACTGTTATTATAGACTGTCCAAGATTACAACACCTGGTTTATGTCTGTCTGTCTGTCTCACTTTTTCTGTCGGTATGCCTGTCTGTCTGTCTCACTTCCTGTCTGTTTGTCTGTCTAACTTTTTCTGTCCGTATGTCTGTGTGTCTGTCTCACTTCCTGTCTGTTTGTCTGTCTAACTTTTTCTGTCCGTATGTCTGTTTTTCTTTATCTGTCTGTCTCTTCCTCTGTCTGTTTGTAGGTGTTTCTTAACCTATATGACTGTGTCTGTCTATCTGTTTTTTTTATCTCTGTCTATAGCTCCTGTCCTTTCACCATCCTGCGTAGCCTCTATCCTGTCACCATCCCGCCACCCACCTCCAATCATCCCACCCACCCCCAAACATCACCATTCCGCCCACCTCCTACACTAGCCCACCCTAATATCCCGGACCGATGTAATCCCAGGCCGCGAGCTGAGAGACGTCAACAAATCAATACTTCTACTGTGACATCAAAAGGACACCATAAAGCCTTCTTCCTCCCTTGCTATGATGAGTCGGGGGGAGAAAGGGGGGGGTGGTGACAATGATGGTGTTGATGGTGATGATATAGTGAGGTATAATGGTGAGTCTAAGGTAGGGGGGGGTGGATGGTGACAATAACTGTGTTGCTGGTGACTCTGGGGGGGAGGGGGAGAGGGGGGGTGAATGATGATAATGGAAGGTCCTGTTAATGCTGGTGGTGACACGAGACTTTGATGATGATGGTGAATTACGGATGGAAGTTATTGTGGGATGGTGCGTGGCTGGTGGTGGTAGTGGTAGTGGAAACCTGACATCACAACTCATAATATCGCCTGCCAATGATGCAAACGACAGCACAGTTTAAAAGCCCAAAAAAAAAGTTTACACGTAATTACAAAATCAATTTCGCGCCGTGTAAAAAAAAAGCAGTCAGCCGGCGTCTCTCTCTCTCTCTCTCTCTCTCTCTCTCTCTCTCTCTCTCCCCAAATGCTCGTAACACTGATAATTAAATGCTGGTATTTAGGCGACATCCAACCAGCGATTAAGTGGCCAATCGCGTGTTTAAGCCGAACAGGTGCGCGAGCTTTATCGAGCGCTAGGGTGAGGGTGGTGGTGTTAGGGTGACAGGGGGGTGTGTTAGGGTGAAGGGGGTGTGTTAGGGTGAGGGGGTGTGTTAGGGTGAGGGGGTGGTGTTAGGGTGACAATGAGGTGTGTTAGGGTGAAGGGGGTGTGTTAGGGTGAAGGGGGTGTGTTAGGGTGAGGGGGTGTGATAGGGTGAAGGGGGTGTGTTAGGGTGAGGGGGTGTGATAGGGTGAGGGGGTGTGATAGGGTGAGGGGGTGTGTTAGGGTGAGGGGGTGTGTTAGGGTGAGGGGGTGTGATAGGGTGAAGGGGGTGTGTTAGGGTGAGGGGGTGTGATAGGGTGAGGGGGTGTGTTAGGGTGAGGGGGTGTGTTAGGGTGAGGCGGGTGTGTTAGGGTGAGAGACGCGTAGAGTGAGGAACATGTAGAGTGAGAGACACATAGGGTGAGGAACATGTAGGGAGAGAAACGTGTCGAGGAAGGGAGCGAGGCGTTCCAACACTCACCCGTCTCCACACCGTCGTTCATCAGCTGCCAATAAGATTAAATCCCACGCCGTAATAGTGCTGCTGAACAACTTTTAATCGCATTTGGTGCATCATATACCATTGCATTTTTTATTGTATTTTTTATTTTTTCTGTCAACCGTAATTAAATGGGATTGGTCGGACACAAGAGCCTCACTTAATGACTGATTATAATTGTCTGTGTAGGATAATATTTGTATGTAACTCATGATCTTTGCTTCTCTCACTTAGAAAAACAACTTATGGTATCTTGTGTGTGTGTGTGTGTGTGTGTGTGTGTGTGTAATAATAATAATAATAATAATAATTAATGGTTTATTGAAAGAGCTTGGCAGCCAGAAGGCTGAAAATATACAGTTACATATTTGGGGAATGGGTTTCGAATTACAAATAATATACAAGTAACATAAGTGACACAAATAAGACATATAATAACTAGATGGGGAAAAGCTCAAACTACAGTTAATTTCAACATAGTGACAGCGCAAGGAGTAGTGTTTACTGGGAGTGAATACACTGGTTTATTACAAGTTATTGATAATTTTTACACTGGTTGGGACTGGGCTGTTCTTATAGCGATCAGTTCGTGCACGTATGGGCTGGATGCGGTTGTGGTGTCGAACAGCAATTCTCGGACTAGGGATCTCAGGTGGTAGTAGGAGCCGGTGTCGAGGATGGTGTGTGTGTGTGTGCAAGAGATCAGTGACCACCCATCCCTCATCACCACCAGACCAAGTCACCAGTGGCGTTTTAAGATTATGGTTAGGTTAGGTTTTGTGGTGATGGCGGGAGGTGTAGTGTGGCCCCAATAAGAAAGGTCAACACATGAAAGTGACTGGGGCAGGTCCTACTATACCATACAGAGTGTGTGTCACCCCTCACCCTGTCTCTCTCCCTTCATCGCCCCTTGTGTCTCTCTCCCTCCATCGCCCCTTGTGTCTCTCTCCCTCCATCAACCCCTGTCTTCTTTATATGAGAAAGGGCACAGGGCGAGCGGGTGATGCGAGAGGAACCTGGATATACGACACAGGTATCGCCCTCCTGACAGTGACAGTGAGAATGACACGTCCTGAGCTAACGGTGTCAGGCCACCTAGGTATTACCCCACCTCACACACACACACACGAAAGCTTTAAAATCAATAAGGTGATACAGGTGGTGTGGGTTAATGAGGTGAGGTGTACCTTTAAAATACCATTGTAATAATTAATACCGTATAAGTATGACTCTTCTTTCTCCTGTTCACTCGTGTCTTCTTTCTTCTCTCCTCCTCCCCATGTCCTATCCTCCTCTTGTTTCGTATTATCATTATTCTCTTACCTTTCCTACTCTCTTTTCTCCCTTCTTTCCTTCTTTCTTTAACATCGTCTCTCTCTTTCTCTCTCTCTCTCACCTTCTCCCCTTCCGTGTTCACTTTATCTCTTTTCTTCCCCTCATCCACAATTCTCCTAGTTCCTCTTATTATTTACCCATTACCACTTATTCTCCCCTTTCATATCAATTATACCTCCATCTCTTTCTTCTTCTCCCCCTCACAACATCCTCCTCCCCCCCTCTAGCGGACATAAACGTCACCAACAATTTCTAAAGGCAGTCAAAGCCATCCATACCGCAGCTGATATTCGACAACTGTGGTGATATTGATCTTTCCCGTCCCTACCTTCCTTCATTCCTTCCTTCTTTTCTTTCTTTCTTTCTTTCTTTCTTTCTTTCTTTCTTTCTTTCCCCGGGGCTGTTCACTCACCACGGCCGTCCATTTACCAACACCACACATCACAACCATGACTCCACTGTACTGATAAAGACAGAACCTATTATAAAAGAGGACCTTGTGTTTATTTTATACCATCACCGTCCACTGCCAGGGCCGCTGCTGAGTATGTGTGTTGCTTCCTGGAATAACCGGTGACTACGTAGTGTTTATTCCTGCATATATCATTTGACTGGAATGATTTGTTACTGCGGGAATTGTGATTTGTTCCAACAGGGTTCACGTTACTGGAATGACCTGGAATGATCCGTTACTTAGCATTCCAGGTTATCGTCCATCAGCCAACATCGTCCACCGTCCACTGCCACAATTGGGAACGGCTCTCACTATCAACTACGAACGGCTCTCACTACACAGTTCCTAAACCCGAAGAGGTCACCCGAAGAGATCACCCGAAAAGGCCCCCCCCCCCAAGAGGTCACCCGAAGAGGCCCCTCCCCAAGAGGTCACCCGAAGAGATCACCCGAAGAGCCCCCCCCCCCCAAGAGGTCACCCGAAGAGGCCCCCCCCAAGAGGTCATCCGAAGAGGTCACCCGAAGAGATCACCCGAAGAGCCCCCCCAAGAGGTCACCCGAAGAGGCCCCCCCAAGAGGTCACCCGAAGAGGTCACCCGAAGAGGCCCCTCCCCAAGAGGTCACCCGAAGAGGTCACCCGAAGAGATCACCCGAAGAGGCCCCCCCCAAGAGGTCACCCGAAGAGGTCACCCGAAGAGATCACCAGAAGAGCCCCCCCCCCCAAGAGGTCACCCGAAGAGGTCACCCCAAGAGATCACCCGAAGAGGTCACCCGAAGAGGTCACCCGATCCTCACGGCCGTCCATCACCCGGACCTGCCACTTTCTCCAGCCTGATCGTTTCTCTCGGACACTCTTTTATATTTTCAACACTATTTTATTCTCTATTTTTTTATTCCTGGATCGTCTTTCTTTTGTTTACGATTCAGTATATTTCTCCTGACGGATTTTATTTTGTTTTTCAATAATAATTTTCTCCTGGGTAGTTTTTTTTCCCTCAAGTTTATTTTTATTCTTATTTTTCCTGTGTTTTTTTTTCTCCCGTATTTTAATCCTGGATAGTTTTTGGTAACCTCCTGTTCCCCCGAAAACCTCCCCCGTTCCCACCCGTTCCCGACAACCTCTCGTTCCCACCCGTTCCCGACAACCTCCTACTTCCTGGAATTGCCGTTCATCCCCCATCACCCCCCCCCCCCTCCTCCAGAACCCTTTAACTCCCTTGGCATTGCGCTACCGAGACCTTTGGTGTACTGGAGGAGCCTTCCGCGTCTTAGCAGAGCAAACAGGTCCGTTGTCTGATTGAGAAATGAGACAACAGGACATCTTGGATCAATGATGAATCTCTCTCTCTCTCTCTCTCTCTCTCTCCATTTCTTTTTTTCCTTCTTCAATTTTCCATTATCTCTCTTCCCCGTTCGTTACCTTACTCTTCTTATTCTATCTCTTCTTTTAATCTTCCTTTCGTCGTGAACTTTATCTCTCTTTCTCTCTCTCTCTCCCTCTTCTTCCTCTTCGTGTCTCCTCTCTTCCACTCCTCTTTCACCTAACTCAAGCGCCTACTCCACTTCTCACTCCTTCCCTCTCTACCCCCCTCCCTCTCACTCCTTCCCTCTCTACCCCCCTCCCTCTCACTCCTTCCCTCTCTACCCCCCTCCCTCTCACTCCTTCCCTCTCTACCCCCCTCCCTCTCACTCCTTCCCTCCCTCTCTCTCCTACCCTCTCTTGTTACACGTCCTTAATTACAATCCTTCTCTCCTCTTGGTCATTCTTACCTCTCCCTATCCTACATTTCTTTAAATCTCTGGCGTTCAAATCCTACGGTACAGCATCCTCCATCCCTCTCCTCTCTCTCCCTCCCTCCCATCCCATCTATCCTTCCTCTCTACCCCATCCCATCCACCTTCCTTCCTCTCCCATCACATTTATGCTTCCTGTTTCTCTTCCCTCACACCCCTCTTCCTCCTTCCTTGCCCCCCTCCTCCCTCCCGCTAACGTCCCCCGGAGCAGAACCCCCCCCCACCACCACTAACACCACTACCACCACCACAACCACAACCACCACTACCACCACCACCACATCTACCACCACCACCCCCACCACAACTACCACCCCCACCACATCTACCACCACCACCACATCTACCACCACCACCACCACCACTACCACCACAACTACCATCCCCACCACCACCACATCTACCACCACCACCACTACCACACTACCTCCCCGGGGCTATACCGATTACCTATGTAAGACGCAGATTACCGGGGAGAGTAGCAGGGAGACAGAGATGCTACGGCAGTGTCCGGATCCTGTGACACACCTTGACACCTGCCGGGGCCTCACCTGCCACGGTAGTCGATTCCTGCAGGTGACTTGGTAATTTCAGGTGTATCAGCAGCACTTGAAGGAGGGTTGAGTCAGTATCAAGAGGTGAGTCACAGGTGTAGGTGAGTCACGAGTGTAGGTGAGTCAGTATCTAGAGGTGAGTCATGAGTGTAGGTGAGTCAGTCAATGCACGTGAGTCAAAAGTCAGTACCTGGTTATAATTAATTATACAGGTGGGGGAAGGCGGTGAAGGTGGTTAACAGTGGCAGGGGCGAGGCAGACACTGGCAGACACCAAACAAGGAAGTAATGAATGACAGCCCCCACACCCCCTCCCACACCCCCCCACCCCCCTACGACAATTAGTACCAGGAGGGAAATAATCACCCTTTCAGATGACCTTTACGGGTTAATTAGTCACAGGAGGGAAAATAATTATGAGGGAAAATAATTATCTCGGCTCCCATATTTCCCTCACTCCCGCCCTCGTCTTTCTTTCTTCTCACCTGCAGTCATTAATTATCACCACCTGTCAGGTATTTCCACCACAGGGAGAGAGATATTTCACCATCACCTCATTTATTATTCTCCAGTAACAAAGGAATAGATAGATAGATAGATAGATGGATAGATGGATAGATAGATAGATAGATAGTAGGTCTTGTTGTGGTGTCTAGAGCATTATATACCATGATATGTGTTGCTGTCACCATAACTGCCACCATTCCCCCCCCCCCGTGTTATGTTGTCACTACCACTGTTATCCTGCCACCACCCTACAGTGCTATACTGCCACCACTATCACCACTACCACCGACAACACAGTGAGGTTAAGGTGGCGTGAGGAAGGGGTCGAGATAAAGGTCAAAGGTCATTATAATCTAAACTGGTTCAATGTCTTAACAGTGTATAGAAAATAGTTCCTTTTGGCCTCACTGGTACCTGGTATTGTTAACCCACCTTACTGGTACCAGGCATTGTTAACCCACCTTACTGGTACCTGGTATTGTTAACCCACCTTACTGGTACCTGGCATTGCTAACCCACCTTACTGGTACCTGGTATTGTTAACCCACCTTACTGGTACCTGGTATTGTTAACCCACCTTACTGGTACCTGGTATTGTTAACCCACCTTACTGGTACCAGGTATTGTTAACCCACCTTACTGGTACCTGGTATTGTTAACCCACCTTACTGGTACCAGGTATTGTTAACCCACCTTACTGGTACCTGGTATTGTTAACCCACCTTACTGGTACCAGGTATTGTTAACCCACCTTACTGGTACCTGGTATTGTTAACCCACCTTACTGGTATCAGGTATTGTTAACCCACCTTACTGGTACCAGGTATTGTTAACCCACCTTACTGGTACCAGGTATTGTTAACCCACCTTACTGGTACCTGGTATTGTTAACCCACCTTACTGGAACCTGGTATTGTTAACCCACCTTACTGGTACCTGGAGAAATGAGAAATCTTACCCCTCAACTCCCAAACATTCTGAAGATGAACCTCTTGATTACCTTCTGTATAAAAAGAACCCCAGAGCCTGCATGATCACAACCCTGCATGATCACAACCCTGCATGATCACAACCCCGGATGATCACAACCCTGGATGATCACAACCCAGGATGATCACAACCCCGGATGATCACAACCCCTGATGATCACAACCCCTGATGATCACAACCCCGGATGATCACAACCCAGGATGATCACAACCCCTGATGATCACAACCCTGGACGATCACAACCCCGGATGATCACAACCCCTGATGATCACAACCCTGGACGATCACAACCCCTGATGATCACAACCCTGGATGATCACAACCCCGGATGATCACAACCCCTGATGATCACAACCCAGGATGATCACAACCCAGGATGATCACAACCCAGGATGATCACAACCCCGGATGATCACAACCCTGGACGATCACAACCCCGGATGATCACAACCCAGGATGATCACAACCCCTGATGATCACAACCCCGGATGATCACAACCCTGGATGATCACAACCCTGGATGATCACAACCCCGGATGATCACAACCCTGGATGATCACAACCCCGGATGATCACAACCCCGGATGATCACAACCCTGGATGATCACAACCCTGGACGATCACAACCCCGGATGATCACAACCCTGCATGATCACAACCCAGGATGATCACAACCCAGGATGATCACAACCCAGGATGATCACAACCCCGGATGATCACAACCCAGGATGATCACAACCCAGGATGATCACAACCCCGGATGATCACAACCCAGGATGATCACAGCCCCTGATGATCACAACCCCGGATGATCACAACCCAGGATGATCACAACCCAGGATGATCACAACCCTGGACGATCACAACCCCGGATGATCACAACCCCTGATGATCACAACCCAGGATGATCACAACCCAGGATGATCACAACCCTGGACGATCACAACCCCTGATGATCACAACCCTGGATGATCACAACCCCGGATGATCACAACCCAGGATGATCACAACCCCGGATGATCACAACCCCTGATGATCACAACCCAGGATGATCACAACCCTGGATGATCACAACTCTGGATGATCACAACCCAGGATGATCACAACCCTGGATGATCACAACCCAGGATGATCACAACTCTGGATGATCACAACCCTGGATGATCACAACTCTGGATGATCACAACCCTGGATGATCACAACCCCGGATGATCACAACCCCGGATGATCACAACCCCGGATGATCACAACCCCGGATGATCACAACCCCGGATGATCACAACCCCGGTTGATCACAACCCCGGATAATCAGGACCTATAACATAACAATCGAGGCTGAAAATTACCTGGAGCATGGTGGTGGTGGTGGTGCTTTACCTATTAGCGCACAACGACCACCAGTAAAACCACCACCATCACAACCACAATAGCAACAACATTACCACCAGACCAACAACAACAACTCCAACACAACACCATCACCTATACAGCATCGCCAACTCCACAGCAACACCACCACCGCAACAACACCACAGCAACAACACCACCATCCTGTTAAGTAGTTGACGCTGGTGGCTACGAGACAGAAAAACCTGGTCGAGATAGTGACCTCCAACACGCTATATCAGAGGCCGCAGCGAGCGAGGGGACGACCGCAGGCGGGGAACACACACACACACTGGTCTAGTGCCACCCGAGGCTGCGATAACCACCCCCTCCCCCTCCACACACCTTCCTCCCCAACCCCCTGCACACCCCCTGCGGCTCTGGCATACCTTCAGCCAATTATCTCCGACTCAGGTATAATATCGAGGAGATATAGAATAAAAACACTGTGTATACTAGGAGAGACAAGGTGATGTGTGTACTAGGAAAAAAACAAGTTAGGTGTGTGTGTGTGTGTGTGTGTGTGTGTGTTGTAAATGAAGGATGTAGGTAGGAGTATCATTATAATGCATGACACAGTGTTGCTACCGGGTGATGGGAGGGAGGGAGACATGGAGAGAGAAGTGTAGGTAGATGGCTTACTTGAAGATTAGCTCCCCCCTCCCCTCCCCTCCCCAGTACAGTAACACAGCGGGTATATATTACAGGGCAGCAGTACAAAACAGAGAGGTAGGTAGGTGGGTGGCTGGTTCTTCTCAGTGGTATTTATCGAGGCCTAGCTGGAGCTTTAACCAGTTTTACCGCAGCTGCCCCTCCTAATTGTAATGAATGTCGCCCTAAATGTACGTACATCCTGGCCTGCTGGCGTCTCTCTCTCTCTCTCTCTCTCTCTCTCTCTCTCTCTCTCTCTCTCTCCTCCCCTCCTCATAATTCATAGATAAATATAAAGTTATAGAGACAAACGTATTGGTACAACTGTTTTAATACAGAATCAACAGTGCAGGTAGAACACGTACGCGCACACACACACACACAGAGGTCAAGGTAGTTACATATTAATTTTCACTCACGTTGAAATTGCTAAACTTTGACAATTTTGATTTTCAACTTTGTAAAATGTTTTTAAGATGGAGGGAGGCGGAGGGAAGGAAGGGAGGCGGAGGGAAGGAGGGGAGGCAGAGGGAAGAAGGAAAGGAGAGAGGGAAGGAGGGGAATAAAGGGAAGGGGAGAACAGTATGTTGGGTGGGTTAGTTACTGTGGTGTTGACTCAGTGCCTAGTCACCCCGGGGATGACAGCTTGATGGCTTCTACCCTGCACACATGTTGCCCAAGCGTGTGTGTATGTGTGTGTGTGTGTGTTGTTTCACCATCTGACTGACGACACCTTACCTACACCAGCCCCATCACACACACACACACACATACAGTACACGTCTCTCTATGTTAAGTAAATATGACAGGAAGAAAAATAAGCCACAAGGACTCGGTAAAATATGACACAAAAGAACTACACCGGTAATAATATATAGCAGAGGAAGTAAAGTGAAGCAGCGGGAACATAATACTTTAATATAATGACACCAGCGGTAAGATAACACCGGAATATAAACACAAACCTCCAGGAACACATATAACAACCTGCCTAAAACTATTGTAAATACCAAAGAGTCATGATAATTTATAAACAAACTAGACCCTGGAACTATTGGTGTATATTAGGTGTTTATTTATTGTTCACGATAAAAAGATTTTGAATTTTTTTTTTTTTGAGGGTAAAAACATTTTGATTATTTTTATTTATTTTTTCATGACTGCTGTACTGTATTGAGAGGCGGTGTCGGAGTGGATACAGTGCTCGGCCCCCGTCCCAAGGGTCGCTAGTTAGATCCCGGGAGACTTCTAGTCCACCCAACGGCTATTCTTGCTTAACTTTAATTTTGGGGGAAGTGAAGGCGATCAAATGCTGTACTGGCCACGCTGCCTCCTTGTGTACCGAAGGCTTAGTGTACAGCGTGTACCCACATTGTCTCTAACGGGCCGTCTAATGTAAGGGACCAACTTTAACTTTACTTAAGGCTGAAGTACTGTGCCGGGTGTTGTGTCGTGGGGATGGAGGGTCAAAAGTTAGTGTGAAGCATCAACCCCATATGACATAAACCAATACACCCGCACCACACAGTTTAGAGACTCGTTCCCGTGACTCAGTTCACTGCTTCACACTAACTTTTGACCCTTACTGTACCACACAGGCTCGGGTGTTCTCAACCTAAATACTCTACACTGTGGTGCTTCACAGGTTCCGTCTTATTTCTGGTTAACTTGTGTTTTCTAATATTACTTGTGGTCCTGGAGGCCAAATGTACAATAACAGGATATTGCCACACCTTTTATCTGTGACCTTCGTCTTAGATATAAAGATACGAATCTTGTACGTGACACATCGTCTGTTGCCGGTAAGTGTGTACATGTTGGTTCTCTCTCGGGGTAACAAATGACTTAACCACAACAGCTGACACGAGGACGAGCGACACACAAAGACCAAGTGATAAGTGCGTCACAACGGTCCTGGTATAAACAGGTTCTAAGAAACAAGCGGAGTAATCTGGTAAGTGTCGCACAAGCTGGCTGTGAGCGGTGGACCATCCGGTGAAGCAGTGGTCGGGTGGTGGAGAGCCTCAAGGCTTTGCTCAACACGTTCACACTGTTGGGTACCGTAAGTCATCTAACATAATACCTCCATCAATGATGTGTCATGTATTACACTCTCTCTCTCTCTCTCTCTCTCTCTCTCTCCACATTGCTTTAATTCCCTCCTGCTTGAACTACTTCCCCCCGTACCCCAAAGACTCGAGAGACTGGGTAAAGAACACAACCATCCCATCATCTTTAAACCAACCTCAAGAAGTATTAAGGAAACACCAACATAAGTCTGTATCAAGTTTCCTAAGTCGCGCCACTTTTAAACACCAAGTATGAAGGAAAACATCACTTAAGTTGCATAAAGTTGTTGTTCATTTAAACCCACAGTGCACAGGGAGTCATTCAGGTAGAGTCACACCAAAAAAACTATCTGTACTTAGGGTGATCGATGAGTACCACAATGAACACTGTGTCTCCTGTTGTCTCTAGGGTTGTCAAAATCCTTCGTCCTCTGTGTCATATTTCTTCAAGGTAATGTGGTATAGATACTGTATGTAGCCAGCCAGTAAAGTACAGTGTGCTGGGTGAGGGGAAGCAGGACGAAGAAGCAGGACGAGGAAGCAGGACGAGGAAGCAGGACGAAGACGCAGGACGAGGAAGCAGGACGAGGAAGCAGGACGAAGACGCAGGACGAGGAAGCAGGACGAGGAAGCAGGACGAGGAAGGCCGAGTTAATTATAATAGTAATAAACCTCACCAGGGGACGGATAAGTCTCCCCCACAACCAGGTCTAATTTAATTATTTTTTACGATAATACCGCCAGGAAAGACTACCCCCCCCCCCTCACACATATACACACACAAGTACACATATAAACGTACACATACACATATACCCGTACACATACACACACACGTACACAAACACACACATACACATACACACACGTACACGCACATGCACATAAACATGCGCGTATACACACTCACACGCACATACACACAAACACATGCACGAACCCACATATACACACACACAGGTACATATATATACACGCATAAACACACACACACACACACACCTAGTACACATGTATGGCTGTATGATAGCCATAATACACAATCATTCACAATGAGAAAAAATTAATTCCCAGAGTAAACAAGATGAATCAAGAGACAGGTGTATGGTGTGTACTAGACATAGGCCAGCCCCCTGCACCACTGACCTCGTGTATAACTTATGAATAAATGAAGGGCCGAGCATTAACGCTGAGTCATGACCAAGTGATGAGATATCTTACCTGTATTTCCTTAACCTAACCTAACCTAACCTAGCCTAACCTAACCTAACCTAACCTAACCAAACCTAACCTAGCCTATAACCTAACCTATAACTTAACCTAACCAAACCTAACCAAACTTAACCTTACCTAACCTAAACCTATAACTTAACCTTATCTAATCTAATCTAACCTAACCTAACCTAACCTGACCCCACACAAGAACAAATACTTCGCACTAGTTAGGTTAGGTTAGGTTAAGAACCGGCTTTGGGCGGCATGTCAGAGAGATCGGGTTGACACCTTCACCACCAGCTGTGACCGTGTGCGTGTGTGTGTGTGTGTGCACTGATTATAACTGGTTAACCTTTAAACCTCTTGACCCTATCACCATCATCATCACCATCATCGTCATTAATTAAGTCACCATCATTACCATCACCATTAACATCACATTCGTCACTATTATCATCATCTGTCATCATCATCAACTAGCAGTGAAAATACAGGAAGTCACCGTAAGAAGGCGGACGGGAGGGGTAGTGACAGTGACAATAACTATGGGACGGGTGGGATGGGTGGGGTGGGTGCGGAGGGGGGGGTGGTTGGCTGGGGTGGGTGGGGGGGGGGTGGTTGGCTGCCTTCACATGACTAGCACCAAACAGCCTTCATAATGATCAATCCACGTGTCTTGAATGTTTAGTATGCACCCCAGAGAACAGGTTATGGACACTCTCTCTCTCTCTCTCTCTCTCTCTCTCTCTCTCTCTCTCTCTCTCTCTCTCTCAGGCCTGTTTGTGTTCCTCCTCTCTTCCATCCCTCTTCCTCCTCTCTTCCATCCCTCTCCCTCCTCTCTTCCTCCTCTCTTCCACACCCTCTTCCACCGCTCTTCCTCTTCTCTTCCACCGCTCTTCCTCTTCTCTTCCTCCTCTCTTCCGCCCCTCTTCCACTGCTCTTCCTCTTCTCTTCCACCGCTCTTCCACCCCTCTTCCACCGCTCTTCCTCCTCTCTTCCACCCCTCTTCCACCGCTCTTCCTCTTCTCTTTCACCGCTCTTCCTCCTCTCTTTCTCCTCTCTGTTATCACCTCAATCCCCCCTCTGTTATTCACCATCCACTCTTCTCTTATCACAATTTAATGGTGATTCCAATCTTCGTCCTGTTGACCGACCCTCACCAGGACCAGTGTCACCCCTCCCCCGACTTTCACCCCAGCCAGTGTCACCCCCTGACCCTCACCCCGGCCAGTGCCACCCCATGACCCTCACCTCGGCCAATGTCACTCCTCCCCAGCCAGTGCCGCCCCTCCCCGACCCTCACCCCAGCCACCCCTCGTCAGGAGACACTGGCTTACGTCCAGTCCCCTCCACCAGATTTAGAGATACAGGTATTCCGTCTCAACTGTTTGTGGTGCGTGACGCCAAAAAGACAGACAGACAGACAGACAGAGGAAGACATATCAAACCCATCTCAACCTGGCTGTGATACATGAAGACGCCAGACAGACAGACAGACAGACAGACAGACACAAGACATATCTATCCTATCTCCGTCTGTGATACATGAAGACGCCAGACAGACAGACAGACAGACAGACACAAGACATATCTATCCCATCTCAACCTGTCTGTGATGCGTGACGTCATGACCCAGAGACCGTCGCTGGAAGTTGACTCGTAAATATTTCAAGTGAGACCGACTGAGTGTGCAGTAGTTCCCTTCACGTATATATATAACAAAAAATATTATACATTACACAAACAAATAAACAAACAAAACCACCCATGACTATCACATCTAGATCTCGTAAATATTTGGTTAGGTTAGGTTTGGTTAGGTTAGGTTTGGTTAGGTTTGGTTAGGTTAGGTTTGGTTAGGTTAGGTTTGGTTAGGTTAGGTTTGGTTAGGTTAGGTTTGGTTAGGTTAGGTTTGGCTAGGTTAGGTTTGGTTAGGTTAGGTTAGGTTTGGTTAGGTTAGGTTTGGTTAGGTTAGGTTAGGTTAGGTTAGGTTTGGTTAGGTTTGGTTAGGTTAGGTTAGGTTAGGTTTGGTTAGGTTAGGTTAGGTTTGGTTAGGTTAGGTTAGGTTAGGTTAGGTTTGGTTAGGTTAGGTTTGGTTAGGTTAGGTTAGGTTTGGTTAGGTTTGGTTAGGTTAGGTTAGGTTTGGTTAGGTTAGGTTAGATTTGGTTAGGTTTGGTTAGGTTAGGTTAGGTTAGGTTTGGTTAGGTTTGGTTAGGTTAGGTTAGGTTTGGTTAGGTTTGGTTAGGTTAGGTTAGGTTTGGTTAGGTTAGGTTTGGTTAGGTTAGGTTAGGTTAGGTTAGGTTTGGTTAGGTTTGGTTAGGTTAGGTTGGTTAGGTTAGGTTAGGTTAGGTTTGGTTAGGTTTGGTTAGGTTAGGTTAGGTTTGGTTAGGTTAGGTTAGGTTAGGTTTGGTTAGGTTAGGTTAGGTTTGGTTTGGTTAGGTTAGGTTAGGTTAGGTTTGGTTAGGTTTGGTTAGGTTAGGTTAGGTTTGGTTAGGTTAGGTTAGGTTTGGTTTGGTTTGGTTTGGTTAGGTTAGGTTAGGTTTGGTTAGGTTAGGTTTGGTTTGGTTTGGTTTGGTTAGGTTTGGTTTGGTTAGGTTAGGTTAGGTTTGGTTTGGTTAGGTTAGGTTAGGTTAGGTTTGGTTAGGTTTGGTTAGGTTAGGTTAGGTTTGGTTAGGTTAGGTTTGGTTTGGTTTGGTTAGGTTAGGTTTGGTTAGGTTTGGTTAGGTTAGGTTAGGTTTGGTTTGGTTAGGTTAGGTTAGGTTAGGTTAGGTTAGGTTTACTCCGTCTTGGTTTCTACACGTAACATTCCCCAAGGTACTGGTTTTTACTACTACTGTTAGCATTCTTAAGTAACTATTCCCAAGGCCGCGGTTTCTACAACTATCACGGTAATAATAAGTAATGTTTCGCTATATATCTTCCTTTCTTACAACACACAACTATATTTTAAGAACTACCCAAAGACCCGCAGGTGAGACAGAGAGAGGAGATAAAACCCAGGTGAGGTGAGAAGCTTGTTAACGGTGCACAAGACGGCCACTAATTAGCCCAGCGCCAGGTGTGCCGGATGGGTTCTGACGCCAGCCAACAACAACAACAACAACAACATGCCTCAATAGTGGTCAAGGACGTTAACTCTCGTGCGTGTGTGTGTGTGTGTGTGTGTGGGATGAAGGCTTAAACAAAAGCGCCACAAGCGAGTTTGGTGTGGGCGTGACGTGGGCGTGACCCTGAAAGTTGGCCGCCCGACCCTTGAGCAGGAAGCTAAGCTGGGTCAAGTCTGCCCTCGCCCACAGCCACGCTCACACACCTGTCGCACCCACAACGAACGCACACACACACACACACACACACAATAAAACGCCCAATTACCAAACCATTATCCCAACACTGAAATAAAGAACTATTAAATCCACCGGGGGTTACATATATATAGAGTAAATACACTTTATCAGAACCCACGGTGTAAATAATGGCCATCACAACAAAGGGTAGAGTTACGCGGACCGAGAATATAACGCCGTCATTTGTGTTCGTTTGTTGTTTGGTTATGTCTGTTATGTGATACCTAATAGTGGATGTGTTGAAGAGCAGAGCCTGATATAAACATTCACTACGGATATCCACATCAAACATCCACAAAGAAATATCCACAAAGAAATATCCACAAACAAAGATCCTCCAACAATCATCCACCTGGAACGTCCACCACATCCACACAAAGAACTACCTAAGTGGAAGTTCATGGAGTCTAAACACAGGATCTGCAGTAGCCTCTGAGCTCGCGTTTATGGGTAAGACTCCCGCTGAAACCAGTTGAGTCTTATCTAACTTAACCTAACCTAACTTGGTCAATTTTAACCTAGATTAACCCTAACAAAGTCTAAAGATAGGAAGAAAGTTGCTGAAACTGGTGGAATACACACACACACACACACACACACACACACAAACCCATGACCATATACTGTAGGTACCTTTTAAACCCATCGGCCGCCCCCCCCTCCCCCCACACACACCCACACCCACACCCACACACACACACACACTTGAACAACACAACAGAAGAGCTCCCGAACCCTAAGTAGCTACCGAGGCCCTCACAGTGTAGACGAGTGTGTGTGTGTGTGTGTGGTTAAAAGGGAACACCAGCGTCGTGAGGGAGGAAGGATGGAGACAGCTGGGTCATTATGGGGGAGGAGATGGGAACACCACCATATTTGTTTACATCGAGTCTACGCCCTCCCCCTCCCCCCCCCCCCCCCACTATTACTCCTACCTTCCCTCACCAACCGCCCCCAAAAAGGTAAGGGTCTTGTTCCTACCGTAGTACAAGAAGTAGGTGTCAGCCCACGCCTCTCTCTCTCTCTCTCTCTCTCTCTCTCTCTCTCTCTCTCTCCCTCTCTCACACACTTCATCATATTTTCAAGGAATTTACGGACGTGTTGTTTCATTCCTCTGTGTGTGTGTTTAGGCCCGGACGAGTAATTACTATAAGCTAAATATGGAAGGGAAATTAAAATAAAAAAAATAGACGTGAATATGCCCATCTACCGACTCGACTCGCAACCAACAGCTAAGTTCACTAAGACGAATTATAACCATTTGCTAAAGTTAAAGAAGGTTAGGTTAGGTTAGGTTAGGTTAGGTACAGTTGCTGTCAAAATCCCTTCGAAGCTTAGCAATTACTGACACCTGTTTGTGGGTCATTTATGTGATTAGTTTATACCTGAGGGGGAAACTGCTTATCATTACACGTTAAACACTAAGTGAGCTGAAACACACCCTGCCCGCGAACCATTACCGTGGCAGGATAGACCTAGTGACATATTTGGTGACTGTCTCATGTTGTCATTTGCCATCACCCTGTCTGTGACCAAAACAACACTTGGTCAAATTTGTATTCAATTTCCAATCAAAGTTTATCATGTTGGTCTTTGACTCACGAAATGAATAAACCTGCCAAGTTATTTTAGGAACAGACACACACACACACACACACACACACACACACACACACAGAACCGATATTACTACAAAGGAGAAAAAATTACAGATGTTTACTCCCGAGAGTTTTTGGATTAGGAAGAAATTGCCAGATTGGTTCGAGATGTGGAGGACTCAAGTTCCTAAATCTCACTCCTTCGCCTTTAACAACTTTCTTACGTTGGGGAAAAAAAAACAAGTCTTCACATCTCCACCAGACACACACACAGAATATCATGAGGAGGAAGAGGAGATGAATCCATTGAATTTCCAGTTGAGATTGACTTCGAGAATCCCATCTGTGTGTGTGTGTGTGTGTGTGTGTGTGTGTGTGTGTCTGTCTGTGTGCGTGTCTGTGTGTGTGTGTGTGTGTGTGTGTGTGTGTGTGTGTGTGTGTTGTCTCTCTGCAGTAAAAAGATAAACCAAATCAACACACGAGCCTTGAAGACCCCCCTAGTGATGGTCACGTCGAGGTATTCACGCCGTAATTAATGGCAACTTGTGGTTCAGTTACCCAGTATGGTGTTGCCTTAAACCCAGCCGACATTGATGGCCCGGACGTGTTAAGTTACTCAGCGTCTCTGGCAGGTTCACTTCACCACGAATCCTCAGAGGCTCTTAATCTATTACAATTTCCAACCAAGAGTCTGCCTGGAATATGTTAGCAGGCCCACCATGGCACCGTCTATACATATTGTCTTATAAGAGGTGTATTTCACGTGTTGTGGTTAACAGAATAATGTTATTTACGACATTTAACCTAACCTACTGTGATGGGTTCCTAACTAGTAACCTAACCATAACCGCCCAGTTTGTTGTTATAAACCTAAATGAATCACAAATACGCAGCCGTAAAGGGTGAAGGTATGTCTATCCTATCCCAATCTTGACGCCAGACTCACGCTGTTGACTCCGTGAATTGACTTCCAAATGTTTCTGCGGTGGAGCGTTTGAGGGGCCAGTTCCCCCGCCAGTAACTCCTGTTACCTTAAAAGTCCCGACCAGACCAAGCGGCTCCGTCGGGTGTGTTGAAGACTCACGCCCACCTACACCAACTACAGGTAAAAAGACCCACTCATCCAGTTGTCATCCGCTTAGTGACGGTCATAGTGGGTAAGTGGTGTGGCTGGTGTGGTTGGTGTGGCTGACGCGGTTACTATCATGAATTCACTAGCCAAGGTCACGGATTACTTAATAGTCATGGCCTCTATACTATAAACCACCTTCTATTTATTTACTTAATATTTACCAGGGTGGTGACGTTCTTCTTAGCGTCCTACAAATATATAAACAATAAATTAAATACACAAGACTGAAAAGAACAACAGATGGTGGGAAGTAGCCAGCTGGGGTAATGGGGTCAGGAGTACACATCGTCTCGTCTGTGTGTGTGTGGGGTCAAGGCCGTCAACACTAACCACTTAAGCACTTACTAAACAACCTCAGGCTTTACCCTTAACTCCACTCTTTCTACACGGTAAAATATAGAGCTACTCTTGTCGTCGTTTTGTACGGTATATTACAATGATTGTATTAATATTCTATGAGGTAGTGACCTTTAGCTTCACTCGCCGGGGCTATATACCACAAGGACATTATAGGTCCCCTTGACGACCCTTCAGCCAGAGAGACCTAGAGAATTATACCTACAAGACGGATCCCTTAGTTATTTCAACTTTCCCTTCGAGCGACAAATTTAAAGATTAGAACACAGAAAATATTTGGTTTTAAGAGTTATTCATCATCACTTGTTATTAATAATACAGATATAACGGATAAAAACAACAATTATGACACCAGGAATAATAAAATATGTGAGTTAAAGCGAATAAGAGGATTTCTTGGACCTACCTTAAAAAATAATATTTACGGTGTAAGTAAATATATCTTGTACAGGTTATTGGCGGCTAAAACAAGTACCAATGGATAAAAACAGATAACAAATAACAACCCATGATAAAATCCCAGCATTAACCACAAGCTCTAGGAGAATGTATACATGAACTCACCTGTTCTAACTCTGGCGTAAATCTAACGGGCCGCAGGTAGTAGCAGATGATTATGACGTGGATCAGGTTGATGAGCACGAAAATAGCGTTCCATAAGAAGGTGTCGAAGGCGCACAGCACGACCCATCCCCAGAGGCTGAAGAACATACAGCCGATGGTAAGGGTGATGCGTAGATACAGGATACCGTAGATGCCGTTGGGCGCCAGGTAGGAGAGGAAGAGGAAGATGTTGGCTAGTTGGAAGTAGATGTGGTTGATGGGAAGCCAATTTTTACACACGTCGAACTCTCCATAGCCAGCACCTCCCATTCGTATTATGTCCCTGATGGTATAAGTACTGAGGAAGGTGGAGGTCGTACTGGTGGTCGTGGCTGTGGTCGTAGTGCCGCTGGTCCCTGCTGTTGACGAGGGCGGAGGTGACGCCGAAGAAGACAAGTTAAAGCCAGCATCTTCATCCGTGAGGTTGTTGGAGAAGAGCAAGATGGAAGCAATGGTAGTGACGATGGGTTCTAGCCCCGTGCCGTTCAGACCCATGGTGGTGGTGGCTGGTCCAGGGGGGATATGTCTGTCAACGTTCGCTAACAATAACTTTTACACACTAATAATTGCACTAGAAGACAAGAGAGGTGGGGGGTTGGGGGGGGGGGGGGGGGGGGTTGGTTGGTTTAGAGGCTACGACGATACTAAAAACCTCTGAGAGTTTGTGGCTCTAAGTAGGAATGAAGGTGTTAGTTGGGGCTGTGGTCTGGCTCCCTCAACCACCATGTTCAGTGATGAAGCTCACCGCACTCCCCCAGCGGCTCTCATAAACACCACCTGACGTAGACTGGGCAGCCGAAACCCCGTCTATGGCTATCCATCTTGGCACTAAAAACACTTGACAGCTTATTATGGCACTTAATTAATCACACACACACACAAGAGACTTTCCTTATCTCCACAGTTCACAAAGACGATCAGATAAACTCGGTTATCTCAAACTTTTTTTTTATAAGATTCCTAAATATTTTTACATTAACTTTTCTCCTCCACTCCTTTTCTAACACAATCAGCCAGTAATCCTGTCCATGTGATCACCATACCGACCAAATTATACAAATCTTGCCGTCTACATTATAATAACAAATGTAAAATCGTCGTCGTTGGTCTGTAAGCGATAATGTAAACGAATTCAATAATACTGGTGTCCTGATATCCGTAGGGGACGATCAAACGCATAGTACTGTTCCAGGTTGTATAGTAGTGGTGACGTATAGTTCTGACTCGTGTTGGTGATCACATAATTGTAGCTGGTGAGTATGTAGATTTTTTTTTTCTTCCCAGTTTAACGTTGTGTATTAATCATCAGATATGATCGTGTTATAATCACCGGTGACCTATAATCCCAAGTTGAACCTTCCTGAGTACATAATTCCCGCTCGTGATAAGACTCAGGACCAGCTCAGTTTCGTCTTGGACCACACACGTATAGCAATATTTATCTCACCAGGGCAATAGTCGCATATCAAGCCACTGTCTTCCTCACTCCACAATATTTCTCCCCCAAAACAGGAATATTATATTGATCGAGCGATACACCACCAGGCCTTTTGAGTTCTTCTCCCAGATTGTTGTTGGTGTTGTAGTTGTAATTGTTGCTGTTGTTGATAGTGATGGTTGAAGCTTCACGCCCCTACACTTAACCCAGCCTCGCTGCGCCCACACCTGTAATGGGGGGGAAAAAATTGGTCATTACTCATTAATGAAATAAAACATATATGAATCTTTGTCATTCATTATAAAAATGAAACATATATGAATCTTTATAATAAATATACATATATAAAAACATTACTACACACAGGGTGAAATTAGCTGGTTCTAGATCAACACAAATAAGCCCAGGTGGAGGAGTATTCTAGAGGTGGTGCCACAAGCTAGAGTGTAGGTTAAATAGGTCCCAGTTCTAGCAGGCCCTTACCTAACCTACCCTAACCTAACCTTACCTACCCTAACCTAACCTAACCTAACCTACCCTAACCTAACCTACCCTAACCTAACCTTACCTAACCTAACCTAATCTAACCTACCTGCCAGAATGAGGCCCGTTTGACCATTTATTAAAATTCCTTTATGTGAGCCTAAAACATCAAGGTGCCAATATAATTAGACCACACACACACACACACACACACACACAAAGGAATGAAACAACACGCCCATAAATTTCTTGAAAATACGATGAAGCCTTTGTGTGTGTGTGTGTGTGTGTGTGTGTGTGTGTGTGTGATAAAACATGGTACACGTGCCTAAGTATATATGTATATACGTGACTGTCCCTGTGTTTGGGGTCGTATTTACATAAAGCTTCTGGGAACACCTTTTCACCAATAGCCTGGCGACCCTCATACAGACAGCCACTGTTCACCCCGTTAACAGTCGAGTAACAGATAACAACAGTGCTTTTATGTAACCCCGGTGTAATTACAGTCATAAATATTAGTGATATTCTTTTTTAATTAACTGGTAAACTCATTAATATGGAAATTCGCAATTACCTTTAAAAAAAATTCGTGTGATTATAAAGGCGAGTCTCCCGTCACACGTAATATATCATCGTCACACATGAGCCACTGTAACACACTTACCGTAACACAACCACACCGTCACACACCTACCCTAACACGACCACACCGTCACACACCTACCCTAACACGACCACACCGTCACACACCTACCGTAACACAACAACACCGTCACACACCTACCCTAACACAACAACACCGTCACACACCTACCGTAACACAACCACACCGTCACACACCTACCCTAACACAACAACACCGTCACACACCTACCCTAACACAACAACACCGTCACACACCTACCGTAACACAACAACACCGTCACACACCTACCGTAACACAACCACACCGTCACACACCTACCCTAACACAACAACACCGTCATACACCTACCCTAACACAACAACACCGTCACACACCTACCGTAACACAACAACACCGTCACACACCTACCCTAACACAACCACACCGTCACACACCTACCCTAACACAACAACACCGTCAAACACCTACCGTAACACAACCACACCATCACACACCTACCGTAACACAACCACACCGTCACACATCTACCATAACACAACCACACCGTCACACACCTACCCTAACACGACCACACCGTCACACCTACCCTAACACAACAACACCGTCACACCTACTGTAACACAACCACACCATCACACACCTACCGTAACACCACCACACCATCACACACCTACCGTAACACCACCACACCATCACACACCTACCATAACACAACCACACCGTCACACACCTACCGTAACACAACCACACCGTCACACACCTACCGTAACACAACACCGTCACACACCTACCGTAACACAACCACACCGTCACACACCTACCGTAACACAACACCGTCACACACCTACCCTAACACAACAACACCGTCACACACCTACCCTAACACAACAACACCGTCAAACACCTCCCGTAACACAACCACACCATCACACACCTACCGTAACACAACCACACCGTCACACACCTACCATAACACAACCACACCGTCACACACCTACTCTAACACGACCACACCGTCACACCTACCCTAACACAACACCGTCACACACCTACCGTAACACAACCACATCATCACACACCTACCGTAACACCACCACACCATCACACACCTACCATAACACAACCACACCGTCACACACCTACCCTAACACGACCACACCGTCACACCTACCCTAACACAACAACACCGTCACACACCTACCCTAACACAACAACACCGTCACACACCTACCGTAACATAACCACACCGTTACACACCTACCGTAACACAACCACACCGTCACACACCTACCGTAACACAACAACACCGTCAAACACCTACCGTAACACAACCACACCGTCACACACCTACCGTAACACAACAACCCCGTCAAACACCTACCGTAACACAGGGGTAAAAGAGGAGGAGGAGGGGAAGAAAAGACGAAAAAAAGAGGTCTGACTAGAGGGAGGAGGAGAGAGGGGGAGGGAAGAAGAGGGAGAAGTGAAGGAAAAAGAAGGAGGAGAAGGAGGAAGAGGGGAAGAAGAAGTAGAGGGAGAAGTGAAGGAAAAAGAAGGAGGAGAAGGAGGAAGAGGGGAAGAAGAAGAAGAGGGAGAAGTGAAGGAAAAAGGAGGAGAAGGAGGAAGAGGGGAAGAAGAAGAAGGGGGAGAGATCAGACGATGAAAGACAACTGGACAAACATTGGGCAAACTGGATGAAGCCTTACAGGGAGAGTAATCCTATTGAAATATCTTCCCCTTTTGAGGCAGTCTTTGGCACAGTCCCCTGGCAGAGATAGTCCCAAGCTCACGTAGCCTATACAAGTACACTCGTTCGAACCCTGCACGCGGCACTGGTGTAGAGAGAGAGAGAGAGAGAGAGAGAGAGAGAGAGAGAGAGAGTGTCTAATCATGATGAGGTAACAAGGCCACTAGAGTCAGTAGCTTGTGATATAAATACTGTATAGTACCGAGGTCTTGCCAGATATTCCCCCCCCCCCCCCCAGCCAGTCAGCCAGCCAGCCAGGGACAGTACTCTCTCTCTCTCTCTCTCTCTCTCTCTCTCTCTCTCTCTCTCTCTTACTATTTGTGGGGGGGAGGGGGAGAAATTGTAAAGGATAGGAAAAGGAAGGAAGGGAGAGTGGGGAAAAGAGTGAAAGAATGAAAGAAAGAAGTACCTCACAGAACACTAACACTATGGCAGGTAAATAATAATAATCAACCTTTGAGATAACACCTGAGAGCCCACAACACCCATGACTGATACACACACACCTCTTATGGTTATTGTGTTATCAGTTATCAGTTCTTTCTCTCCTTATCACCTGTTCCTCCCCTCATTATCAACCTTATCAATGTTCATCTGTAAAGGAGGACGCCATCACGTAAGGTAGGTGACGTCATACTATATAATAATGTAATGTATAGGGTCACCTGATGATTAGACACCCTAGCTTAATTAACCTGATGATTAACTAATATGACCTATCCTATCCTAACCTAGCCTAGCCTAACTTAACCTAACCTAGCCTAACCTAGCCTAACCTAACCTAACCTAGCCTAACCTAGCCTAACCTAGCCTATTCTAACCTAACCTAGCCTAACCTAACCTAACCTAGCCTATTCTAACCTAGCCTATCCTAACCTAGCATAGCCTATCCTAACCTAACCTAACCTAACCTAACCTAACCTAACTGTATTTGTGTCACTTTATGTAATGAGAACAAAAATTATTTCCTACAACAGCTGTAAAAAAAATAAAAATAAATAAAATAGGCCAACTAGATCTTTATTTTTCCCCCTGGAGTTAACAGTTGGTTTGACTTGTAAATATATGTAAATAAAGTTGTATTTACAGTTTATTTAGTTTAATTTACTGAGGATCATTTAACACAGTTGTCTATTTTGATGTTTATTTACTTACAGAATAAACATTTTGTATCTGCGACCCCCCACGACCCTCCACGACCCCCCACGACCCCCCCCCCCCCACTGACCGACTTATCACCTTATACATGGTGACCTGGGCTTCCTAATCACCCCTATCAACACACCTGCGCCTGATAACATACAGAGTCACTTAATTTAAAACAATACAGAGATTTAAAAAAAAATAATAATTCTATATTAAATCGTGGGAATTATTGTTTTAGTCGATTTTTTTAGGGGGAGGACATTGACGAATCATGTTTGTTTACCCACACGAATCACGTATCTTTACCCACACGAATCACGCATCTTTACCCACACGAATCACGTATCTTTTTACCCACACGAATCACGTATCTTTTTACCCACACGAATCACGTATCTTTACCCACACGAATCACATATCTTTTTACCCACACGAATCACATATCTTTTTACCCACACGAATCACGTATCTTTTTACCCACACGAATCACGTATCTTTACCCACACGAATCACATATCTTTACCCACACGAATCACATATCTTTACCCACACGAATCACATATCTTTTTACCCACACGAATCACATATCTTTACCCACACGAATCACATATCTTTACCCACACGAATCACATATCTTTTTACCCACTAAGAAACATATCCTTCGTCTACGCTGCCTTCCAATCTCAACAAAGGTACACCACACACACACACACACACACACACGTCACTCGCCTTCCGTAACACACATCCCCAGGTGAGTCGAGCTGTGTGTGTGTGTGTGTGTGTGTGTGGTTTAACTCACCTGGGATTTGGGAGGGAAGGTTTTGTTATGGAGTGACGATGGTTCCTGTAGCGCCACCTGTTGCCTATACTTACAGTACATCACGGAGGACCACAAAAACAAAGAGAGAGAGAGAGAGAGAGAGAGAGAGAGAGAGAGAGAGAGAGAGAGAGAGAGAGAGACTATCCACCCCTCACCACCCCCTCACCCCCCCCTCACCCTCACCCCCCAAAAAACGAAAATAAAACGCCACCACACCTGTCATTTTTCACCTTAATTTACCTTTACGGTCAATTAGTCGCCGCAAAGACATTTTTCATCACCTGTACGTCAGTTATTTATCGATACTGATCACTCACACACACACACACTGTCTATCTATCTATCTATCTATCTATCTATCTATCTGTCTGTGTCTGTCTTATTATAATGTGTTTGTATAATGTTAAAAGAAAAATGTCCAAACGAAATATTGATATCTATTTGTCTGTCTGTTTATCCATCTATCTATCTATCCATCTATCTATCTATCCATCTATCTATCTATCTATCTACTAAATTACTCCCACCACTAACCTATACTTAGACAATGATGGATAAAGCCGTCCAATAAATTAATCACTGCACAAGAGTAATGGCCGCCATCAATCCACAAATGAAGCCACCTGAATGCAGAACGATACGTCAGTCACCTAACCTGACCTAACCTGACCTGACCTAATCTAACTAAACCATAGCTATTTATAGAGTTAAATGTATCCTCTTCGTCTCGTCAGCCACCGTAACTAACCTCCCGTCAGCCCCTGTAACGAGCCTTCTGTCAGCAGTGTTATGGTTTACCTGTGACGGGGAGACTTAATTACAGGTAGGTGTTGGGGCGTAACAAGACGAACATTGATTAAATTCTCTCCTACCGGAACAACATCACACTACTTAAAGCCTGCTTGTCTACACACACACACACACACACACACACACACACACACACACACACACACACACAGAGTAACGTCATGGTGGTGAACAGCTAAGGGGGGGGGGGGAGAAGCAACGGACCGGAACTATGACAGGAAGTAACAGAAAGTAACAGGTGGTGAGGAACGGTAACGGCAAAGGAAGCGACGATAACAGGGCAGCAACGGGTAATAACAGACAACAACAGACGGTGAAACGCTGACAGGTGTGAGCAAGAGATAACAGGTGGTAACACATAGTAACATATACGGCGAAGTAACACTGCCAGGTGGTAACGTAACCCCATCCCACCCCCACCCTCCACCCCTCCCCCCACTCACCCCCCCCCACTCACCTCCCCCCTCCCTTACCCACCTTTCCTATTCCCCTCATCCTGCCATTGTCCTCTTACCCTCCCCCTCTTCCTCATTCTTATCGTCTCCCATCTCCTCACATCTCATTATCTCACGTCTACACCTCTCACGACACCGGCGGACAGGTGTACCAGGTGATACAACACACACTAATGTACCTACCTGGGTTTTGAGTACAGATTATGTATTTATGCTTCCTCCTGAGTACAAATTAATGTAGACACTTTAATGTACTTCGATGCTGAGTACTATTTTATGTATTACTATCACTATTACATGTACACTTCCTCACTGTACAAAATCATGTGATAATACTGTACACTTAAACATGATTACTTGTGACGTACTCGTATATACTGTAATGCTGTAATCACTATACCTATCTGAGTACAAAACAATGTAACCTGTACTTCTATAACATGAAGTGAACTTACATACATACATACATACATACATACATACATACATACATACATACATACATCATTTTATCGTCATGTGAGCGTCAGTGGGCAACCATGGCTGTTCGTGTACAGATGTGAGATGTACAGAGAGAGAGAGAGAGAGAGAGAGAGAGAGAGAGAGAGAGAGAGAGAGAGGAACATAAACTGGAAACAAAGGAATGGGAGGAAGGAATAAAGGTAAGAGAGAGCAAAGGAGAATGGAGTGGGCGAAGAGAGGGAGTGGGGGGAGAGATGATGAGGGGGGGAGAGTGAAACAGGGGAGAGGGGTGGAGTGGAGGGTTAGCAGAAGGAGTTAAACTGAGGTGAAGGAGAAGGGAGAGAGATTAAGGTAAGGAGGAGGGAGGAGGAGGAGGAGAGAGAAAACAATGTAAGGAAAGAGGAAACAAACCAGTCTGAGTGAGAGGGGTGGGTGAGAGGTGAAGTGAGAGTGGGGGGATGGGGAGTGAGAGTGACAATGAGGAGAGGGAGGAAACAGGTTCCCAGAGTAATTACCTGGTTAACACCCCCCCCCCCCCCACCGCTTGGCTCGACAGGACGGGAAAAGAGGAGGGGAAGGGGGAGGTGGAGGGGGAGGGGCAGAAGGAATAAGGGGGGGGAGAGGAGGGCGGATGGGAGAGAGGCCAGGGAGGGAAGGGGAGGACGACGTGAATATGAGAGAGAGAGGAAACAAAACCCGACAGACGGAAGACAACAAGGAAACGACACACACACACACACACACACACACACACACACAAGACAAAGGCTCCAGGGCCAGGAAAATAACTGGAGCCATTACAGGGACACTTTCTTAACAGTCCTCACCCACTACACTCGGTGAGGGTCAAGTCTCACGAGGTTAGGTTAGGTTAATTCGTTATGGGACTTTACCGTCCAGTGTTACGACAGGAGGAAGGCTACTTCACTGACTCAGGCCAAATGACGTTTCATCTGTTCGTCAAGCCTTTTACCGCCTTATCCCTGACATTTACTTCCTAATATTCTAACTTCAGTCACATAGTGAGACTCACACACATACACACACACACACACAACAGCCTCCGTCCTCACTGATTTGGTTAATGTAATAATAAAAATAATAATAATAATAAAATTCTACTGCGACCAATAATAATAATAATAATAATAATAATAATAAAAATAATAAACCAACTCAGTCACACGATAGGTCACACACGCTAATCTCAGTTCCAGAATCGAGAGGCGAGCCATTACGTGTCGGGGAGCAGCTTATCGTTGGCACAAACAGCATATACCGGAGTCTATATTGACCTTCCTTTTGCATGTTGTTTTCTCACGTCTCCTACCGTCAACAGACAGTAATTGAAAACTAACAAGAAGATTTCCATTCGTCGGCGGTTGATGGGAGACAGTACCTTAACCCCCCTCTCACCCCTTCCTTACCCCCACCCCCCTTTAATGGATGACGCCCCCTTCCTCCCCCCCCCCCCCCCGCTGCCACCATTGTCACTACCTGTTGTCAACTGAACACACACACACACACACACACACACTTCTCGTTTGTGCATGGATTCCAAGAAGCGCTGTTGTCCTTGTTTTATATATGTAGTCATTTAACAAAGCTGAGCTGGAGGCTTCAGTAAACAAAGACAGCAGACAGGAGGCTTCAGTAAACAAAGACAGCAAACAGGAGGCTTCAGCGAGCAAAGACAGCAGACAGGAGGCTTCAGTAAACAAAGACAGCAAACAGGAGGCTTCAGCGAGCAAAGACAGCAGACAGGAGGCTTCAGTAAACAAAGACAGCAAAGAAAGCAGACAGTAAGCTTAAGTTGACAAAGATAACAGAGACAACAGACAGTAAGCTTCAGTGAACAAAGACAGCAGACAGTAAGCTTCAGTAAACAAAGACAGCAGACAGTAAGCTTCAGTAAACAAAGACAGCAAACAGGAGGCTTCAGCGAGCAAAGACAGCAGACAGGAGGCTTCAGTGAGCAAAGACAGCAGACAGGAGGCTTCAGTAAACAAAGACAGCAGACAGGAGCCTTCAGTAAACAAAGACAGCAGACAGGAGGCTTCAGTAAACAAAGACAGCAAACAGGAGGCTTCAGCGAGCAAAGACAGCAGACAGGAGGCTTCAGTGAGCAAAGACAGCAGACAGGAAGCTTCAGTAAACAAAGACAGCAAAGAAAGCAGACAGTAAGCTTAAGTTGACAAAGATAACAGAGACAACAGACAGTAAGCTTCAGTGAACAAAGACAGCAGACAGTAAGCTTCAGTTAACAAAGACAGCAGACAGTACGCTTCAGTGAACAAAGACAGCAGACAGTAAGCTTCAGTAAACAAAGACAGCAGACAGCACGCTTCAGTAAACAAAGACAGCAGACAGTAAGCTTCAGTCAAGAGGGCGCAGACCTAAGCTATAAATATGAAGTCTATAAGAATAAATAAATCTAGACAGTAAACCACAAAACAAAAACATTACCTAAACCAAACCTAAACCAAACCTAAACCAATCTCAGTTTACAATCACCAAACCTAAACCAATCTCAGTTTACAACCAATCCTAGATCAAACACAAGTATACAATTCCCTTTATTATTAGTAGTAGCAGTAGTAGTAATATTGTTGTTGTTGTATGATGTATGAATTAGTATACTGTATGAACTATAAAAGAAGAAAATATATATACAGATATACTTCAAAATCTCCAGTGACATACATACAGTATACACAGCCTTGTAATCACGACAGCAATTATATACACAAAATCATCGTACTGAAAGTGGCACGCACGCACACACACACACACACACACACACACACACACAGCCATGATTTACACACTCACTCGTTTATCATACACACAGACTCGTGACCTGAATCTCCCCCTTGTATTGCGACATCACAGAGTCCCACTGTTCAATATTTTCCCCCCACGACGTATTGTGTATACCTGCACTGTTTATATACATGGTGAATTGTATACCAGAGAGAGAGAGAGAGAGAGAGAGAGAGAGAGAGAGAGAGAGAGAGAGAGAGAGAGAGAGAGAGAGAGAGAAGGGGGGATACAGCAACAACTTGTTTGGTTTCTCGTGAGTTCAGTCGTCGTGACTCAACCAAGAACTGAGGAAATGAAAGGTGTTGAACCCTCCTCTGTGCTTGTGGTCGCTGCCCCCCCCCCCCCAAACACACACGTACTGCACCCGTAACACAGGCCATTAAAAATACTTATGAGGGAGTAGTTCAGTATAAGTGGCGGATCACATGAAGATTAACCCCCCAATGCTCTCATTTAACCAGATGATTAAATACCATAACGCTACCTGGAGGGGGGGAGAGGGTTAGGTTAGGTTAAGAAGAAGAAGAATAACACGAACAAAAAGGAGGAGGAAGAGTAAGAGGAAGGAGGCCAGATCTAGGAGACCAAAACGAGGAACCAAGAGGGAAAGGGAGGACGAGGAAGATAGGATAAAGAGAGGGAGAAAGAAAGGGAAAACACAGTAGGGGAAGGATGAGAGGTCACGAGAAAACGAGAGAGAGAGAGAGAGAGAGAGAGAGAGAAGAGCTCCTCATCTCTATACTCAGCTTATGATCCTCCGGGTATAAGATGCAGGTATTCCGTGGATGGTGAAATATGTGCTCTCTAGGGCTGTGTGTGTGTGTGTGTGTGTGTGTATGGCCATTTCCAATATATATTTCATCCCCTGTAAGTTTTTTTTTGTGTGTGTGTGCCATACCTGCCTCCGTCCACTTTATTCTGTTCAATATGAAAATGTAAAAATAGTAGCCTCGCCCACATTCTCTCTTGTGGCTCGTGATTGGTTGGACCGAGTCGCTCATGACACAGACACCCACGGTTTCGAATCCATTTGGCTATCAGTTGTCAATCTGGTGAACGGCAGGAGGGGCGGGGTAGGGTAGGGCAGGGTAGGGTAGGGCGGGGTAGGGTAGGGCGGGGTAGGGTAGGGCAGGGTAGGGTAGGGTGGGGCAGGGTAGGGTAGGGTAAGGCAGGGCTTCTTACAATAAAGTTTCCAGGTTCTGAGGTACACACTGTGGAGGCGACGACGACGAGCCACATTATGGACGGGTTTTCTCTCAGGATGAAGAAGGATAAACACACCCAAGGCCTCACGTCGCTGCAGGTGTCCGATGGTAACGAGTCGATTGTGGAAACTGGTAACTTCAAAACACAACCATTTCTTTCCATTCACTTCCTCAACATTATTCAAATATCTCGACATAAGCGAGACAATAAGTTAGTACAGTCGTTATATAGGTGAACATCAATATATTCTTGTTTAGTTACGGAGGTAGTTATTAGTAGATTATGTTGTATTTATGGCACTAAGTCCCATTGGAGCAACGTCACAAGTGGAGTTCCCCAAGGCTCAGTACTTGGACCATTATTATTTATTATATACATAAACGACATAGATATCGGCATAGACAGCAGCATAAGCAAATTTGCTGATGACACTAAAATAGGACGAGTTATTATATCTGACGAGGACTCCACAAAACTACAGAAAGATCTAAACAAATTTTTCGAATGGTCTGAAAAATGGCAGATGAAATTCAACGCGGACAAATGTAAAGTACTCAGTATAGGAGATGTAAACAGGGAAACCAGATACCAGATGAACAACGATGCCATAGAGAAATCCGACTGCGAGAGAGATTTAGGAGTAATGATAAGTAGGAACCTTAAGCCAAGTAAACAATGTGTTTTTGCTCGTAACAAGGCTAATAAAGTACTTGGGTTCATACAAAGGAGTGTTAGTTACAAGACTAGCGAGGTCATCCTAAAACTGTATCTTGCTCTTGTGAGACCACACCTGGATTACGCAGTTCAGTTCTTGTCACCGTATTACAGAATGAATATAGAATCCTTGGAAAGAATTCAGAGGAGAATGACAAGACTAATCCCGGGTATTAGGAACCTTGAGTATAGAGACAGGTTAAAGCATCTTAATTTGCACTCCCTCGAGAGACGTAGAGCGAGGGGCGACCTGATAGAGGTGTATAAGTGGAAGGCAGGGCTAAACAAAGGGGACATTACAAAGGTACTCAAACTATCCAACCAGGAGCGAACTCGTAACAATAGTTTTAAATTAGACAAATTTAGATTTAGGCGTGAAATAGGTAAACACTGGTTTGGAAACAGAGTAGTGGATGAATGGAACAAGTTACCAAATATCATCATTAACTCGAATACGCTGAATAGCTTCAAACATAGGTTGGATGCTCATATGAGCAATAGGGGTTGGGTGTAAATGGGACTGCCCAATATGGGCCAATAGGCCCGCTGCAGTTTCCTCCATTCTTATGTTCTTATGTTCTTAAATATTTAGCGCCACTCACGTCTCTTTAAATTCGAAATTAATTTGTCTTCCTTCCACATATTTTAAATATAAACATACTGAAAAGCGACCTAATGTGATTCCCCGTAAAAATAAAATCTGACAAAGTATTATCAGTAAATATAACATCAGATATACATTAAATTATCACAAATGGTTTAAAATACATTACAAGTCTGCCTCATAGATTACCCTTCCCGGTACCTCGAACTGACACACTCAAGGCTATTTATTTATACTTTATCTCAAGCGACAATAACAAACCCCCAAGGGAAAAAATGCAGATGAGGGTTTATTTTGTTTACATTTCACTGGAACCATTACTTTCACAGCACCCAGACTATCATTTAGTATTATACAAACACAAGAGAGCGTCAGCTGTACCCCCACATTATCTAAAATACACTTGTAAACAAACATATCCATTCACGTCTACCCAGAAAATTAACGCGGGAAATTTGTATAGTATCTGTGATGGCAGTTTTCACATTTAGATCACCAAAATATGTAAATTAGTTTATATTGCACAATTTACTGTATCATTAATGGCCATATCTATGAAAGTGTCCCGGAAAATGTGAGTTTCTCTTATCAGCTGTGAATGAAATAGGAGTCTGGGTCTTTATCATTTTTTTACCACAGTTAAATGTTAGTTTTAATAATAAGTGTTGCATTGTAAATTAAAATAAATGGTGTTGATTTTAAAGCGTGCAGGTATTTTGTATAACTTATAACAGGTACAGCCGACACGTTGGTTATTTATTTACAACAAAAGAAATTCGGTATCAGCGGCAAAAAAAGAGAGTCCGTCAGGTTAGGTTAGGTTAGGTTAAGTTAGGTTAGGTCAGGTTAGGTTAGACTTCATGGCCCAAGTGTCCAGACAACTACACTGTTTGCGTCAACATAATGCGTGTGGTAATTCTTCTGGACATTAAAGATAAATAATTAAACACACACACTCTCACATGCTGGTATACGTTCATTCATCAGCGGCCCGAGGAGGAGGAGAAGGAGGATGAAGAAGAAGAAGAAGAAGAGGAGGAGGAGGAGGAGGAGGAAGAAGAAGAAGAAGAAGAAGAAGAAGAAGAAGAAGAAGAAGAAGAAGAGGAGGAGGAGGAGGAGGAGGAGGAGGAGGCAGTGAGTGAAGGCGAGAATCATTTTCGTGAGATCAGGTGAGCACGAGGTCTGATGAAAACTGGTGACCGTCAAAATGTCAATATCCTAAAGTACCGCCGCTGCTGCTCACACACACACACACACACACACACACACACACACACACACACACACAACTTGAGTTAAAATATGACCTCGAACAGAATTTCCCAGCATTCGTCCACATAATCACCCCCTCCCCCAACACACTGTAGACCCGAGAACACACCTGTCTGGCCCAATTAAGCTACGGTAAAAGACGGCCACCGTACATACACTGAGATCTATACCTGGACCGCATATACCTCGTTAAGGGGAAACCACATAACTTTGAAATCTTTTGAAAATCCTGACCTCTGAACCTCTGTGAGTATACCGTATACTCAAGAGGAATGAAGTGGAAAACACGGGAAGAAATTCATCCGGGAGGAGGATAAATAATCGCTTCATCCTCATCAGTAAGGAAAAAAAAGAAGACAAACGGAAATGTGGAAAAGTTAAATTAATAAATAAATAACAACTCCAGATTATTGTCCCTGCAAAAGGATAGCCATCAAGGTCACACAAGGCTGAGTGGGGGTCTTCTAGGCGGCCATAAGAAGAAGACAAAGGTAAACGATTATTATCAATGCCCCGGAGCGTCAAGGATAATACACATTCATTTTGTCCTTGGCGATGGGGGAAGGAACGTCTCTTGTTTGTTACCACAGAGGAGGACAAGGCAAATTGAATCCTCGGATTAATTTATATGCATATGAGGATGACCCTGTTAGATTTTCAGAATAATCCCACCAGAAACTAAGATACTGTGGCCGTCTAGAGCCTTGTTTTTGATGTGGTGGCGGTGGTCGGTAGTGTAGGCCGAGTCTACACCTGGCCACGACCCCCCCCTCCCCCACAACATCCACCGTGTACACCAGCAGGTAATGTGTGTGTTTGTGTGAAAGGTGACGGAGTATACCTTCGATAAGCCGGG